>MJUU01022573.1:13563-63228 GCA_002080025.1 Modiolus philippinarum
AGGTATCAAACCACCAATTCAACCAATCAGAGTTGGAACGAATGAGAAAATAGACCTTTTGAATCTAAAGATAGACTTTGTATTCCTGCACCTTTAAAACTATTCAAGGGAATTTGATGAATGGTGCATCCATTGAAACATTGATATATTAGGTTTAATTCAAGACCAAGGTCAATTGACCAGGTGTAATTTTAGATCACTTAAAAGAGGGGAATTCCCAATGACTATTTTTGCGCAATGTTGTGACGCCGTGGTACGTATTTATAGGTGGCTTTCCCCGACACACCGGGAATCTCTTAGAAGGCTTTAAAGGTATGATGAAAATTTGATATAATGTAGAGCAGGTATGTGCCTTTCACGGCATGTATGGTCTTGGCAAGGTTAAACTTAAGATAAAATGTCCAGGGAGGTTTGAAAATTCCAAATTTTAGTTGAAAATGTTAAAGAAATGAATTGGTGGTTTCACACCTTAAGACTAGATGGTAGGGTTCAGCTTAAAACAAAAAATAGCGTGATCACTTATCTGCTTTGTCCGTTTTATTTTTGTGCCCTACATATTACCTTTGGTACAAATTGTATAAAATATTGTCGTAGTTATCATTGTCCTATTACATGTATACTGTTGTTACTTAACATTCCATGATAAATTTTGGAATGCAATCAAAATAAGAATTGAGTTTAGTCTGGATAGTGGCCAGTCTGTGTAGGAAGAAAATTGAAATACACTACAAAAACATCCCTAATTCCGATCTTCAATCTGTATGCACTTGCAGTGAACATGTTAACTGCGGTGAAATCTTAAGTGACATTGTAAAAACTAATATTTTAAATATATATCTGGAGATTCTTCACATATGATCAATCTCCTGGGATTTGAGGAACAATTGTTTCGCTTTTTGCTTTTGATCTTCAGCAGGTTCAATCACGATACATACTGTAAAGTATACTTGTGTCATTATTTTACTGTAAAGTATACTTGTGTCATTATTTTCTATCTTAAAATAAGACTTAGGAAACAATAGTACAATTTACATTAGTAGCAATGAACAACAATAGTGTATCTCCTTACTCCATAATTAAAATAAGCAATGAAGGGATATGGAGTAAATGCACATGACACAAAGTCTCTACAAATGCATGATTAAACAAAGCAATGGAAAACCGCTTTTATTCTTGTTCTCCATCTTGAAATAACCACTTGAAATGAAAATGTTTAGCTTTACATTGCATATTGAAGAATACCGAAGGAACAAAGCACAAGATTACACAAATCAAAGTCCAGAGACAAGGCAAAAGCAAGAACACCAAAAGACGGAAGGCCAAAGACACCACATGCCCACAAAACACACGAACATTACATAAACAACACAAAAAACTAAAGCACTAACAGTGTGAACTCTCAATAAACAAGAATGACATCAGGTGCTCCGGAACGGTAAGCATGAATAATTGAAATTTTTACCAGCAAGTCTTGAAAGATAAAGACTATCTATAAACGTCAACATGATGGGTATAAATATATTCAAATATCATTCCAAATACAAAAGAAAAATGTAAAGTTGAAAGCTCGAAAATCAACGTTCCGAAAAATGGCAGTAACAGAGGTAACTCAAAACACTATTTATGAATTTATGCTCTGATGGAGCAAATTTCGTTATATTGATCTCTTAGTGTAGAAATAAGACCACACATCAAAATGTGTTAAAGTAACAGATAGAGAATACTAAGGGAAAATGTTACCTGTCGATGTTTGTTGAAAACATTAGTTATTTATACATAGATTGAGGATCAAAAACAATATTTTCCCGACGCAGTCGGTAGACTCGGTACTATGCTTGCTTTTTAACCTTTGAACTTTATGATGCTGAAACCTTGGTAACAGAGTCTGTATACTTTATTGAATACTGTAAAACTATTTAAAATTTGTTTTGAAAGCAATTAAAGTGTGTGTGATTGATTAATATAGTATAAAGGCGCTATTGTGATACGCAAAAAAGTACACAACTTAATTGTGTATTCACAGTTTTGGTCATGTAACTATAAATAGATTATCAAAAGAGCAGAGGACTATTGTAATATTCTGCTTTTAAAATTCGTAGAAAATTCGAAACACAAAGCACAATGACTGATAAAATTGCTATACATAAACCACGTCTTCACGGATTTGACATAACCGATTTCTGAGTCAACCCTGGATTGACTCACTGATAGTGTGACGAGTGCCGCTAGTAGAGCAGGACATGCTTACCCTTCCGGAGCACCTGATGTCACTCCCGGTTTTCATGGCAGTTCACACTATGAGTGCCTTAGTTTTTTTTGTTGTCTTTTTATTTCCGTGCATTGTACCTGTCTCACGTCCTTGTTTTGTCTTTGTTTTTCTCTGTTGCCGTTTTTGCCATGTCTTTGGATTTCGATTTTTGTGGTCTTCGCTTCCCTTGTTCCTTCGGTATTCTACTGCCGTTGTTTTATTTAAGATTATGCTTATCAGGTAAATATGTTCAGATAAAATTAAAATTCATAACCTACATGAATATTCCACTTTTAATCGAAAACATTTTGTCGGTGCATTTTGTGTATTTTTGAGAGATTTGTCGCTTTCAAATTAAATACGCTTTATTTTCCAACAGGTCTTATCGGGGTCTTTTCATTGGGTAGGATTTTTTCTTTTTTCTTTATTGTTTTTTTTTTGTATTTTATTATGTGTACATATTGCTATTAGATTATCTGAGGTACCCACTTTCAAAATATTTTGGTTTTCATTTTAATATGTCTAAAAAATAATTACTAAATGGCAATTTAGGCTACGATATTTCTTCTGTTTTTGAGGAATTTAAGTGTCATTATCATTATAAATTTCTGTGACAAAGGTACAACCTGTCGATTTAACTGAAACCTTCCAGTGTAATCTTAAAAACATACCACTGAAACATGCATACCGGGCATGTACCAAATACCAAGTTTATCAATCAAAGGTCTGAATCATATATTTAGGAGAGAGATTAGAAAGGGAGCGAGTGCATTGGGCAAGAGCACACATGCTAAAATGCAGAACGAATTTGGACAGTCGTCATATTCCCTATCTCAAATGTACATTTTAAAATTAATATGGTTAGTTAAGAAACCTTAAAAAAACAAGATATAAAAATATCTGCCTGCGAAATTAATATTTATGAAAAGAGATGCCTGCGAAATTGATATTTTTAAAAAGAGATTGTGATAATTGAGTTTTTTAAAAGTCACTACAATAGAATGGCGGCGGTCGTCATACGCACATACAGACGAGCAGGCCGGGTCTCTAACTGAAAGGTTATGATAGGAAATATAAGAATTTTAAATTTAATTTTTGCATTGTACTGTTAACGTTTTTTAAAGGAATATATATAATTAATTGTCACAAAAATGTCAGATTCAATAAAAAATTTATGGTTGCATCGCTACATAGAATGTTTTGCACCGAACAAAGAAAGCACACCTATTTAACTGCGTCAACTATCTTTTTTTAAAGATAGTACTTGTTGTAATTAAATTTAGTGAAACGCTACTCAGCAGAGTATTTTCTGCTGCGGGTTGTGGTATAGGTAGAAAACAAGATGGGTTGATCTGTTTTCTTCTTTGGCTTTCTTCGCTTCTTTCCCTTGCTCACGGTCCTACATGTAATTTTCCACACTAGATATACCACATTTCCTCATTATTAAATAAAATAGATAATTAGAGGTATTATTCAAAAAGTATTTGCCAATTCAAAGAAATGTTTTGTATTTGGCTATAAATCAACATTTTTTTTTTCAAAAATAAGTTTTAAAATAAAGATTTGCAACGACGAAAAGTAGGTATGCAGTATGCCGGATTTTCTTATTGATAATGTATTTTATATATTTGAAGGTGCTATTTATCAACGGAAAGTTTTTGTACCAACGGGTACGAATTGTGCTCTTCGGCTTGTAGACTTATTCATTAAATCTCACTAACCGATACATTGATGATACCTTTTTCATTAACAACGCATCTTATGCTAAATAGATCCTTTCAATAATCATCTAGAATTAGCTAGAGAAAAATAAAACAACAAAAACTATTTATCTTCATTTTTTTTCGACATACATCTCGTAGAGATGTATGCTCTTTATTTTTCTTAGATATGGTGTACTTGTACATGACATAATATCTCACGTGTACACTTTGTTCAATTACTATTATCTAAACTTATGTAAATTATAAAACCGAAGGAATAACTCCCACCATCGTAGTTTTGTCCTTAGCTCTATTTGATATTACTGATTGTTTGGTATTATGCATTTTAGCTCTTTTTGGGGTGGTCCGTAGGTGATCGGCTACAAGGCTAAATTCCCCACCCTTGACGATTTCACCCTACTTTTCCAGTGGCAGTCAGAATTTCCCGTCCCATGTCCCTTTCCATACCCTAAAGTGATTATTTATTAACAAACTTGTTCTCGTCTTGATATAGCTGAAATATTGCTGAGTAGACGTTAAACAATATTCAATCAATCAATCAATTATACATTTTAACATTTTTTGAAATTATGGATCTACTTTGTTTGGGTTCTAGTGCTGCTGATGAGGAATGACTTTCCGAAATGGCCATACAGCTCATTAAAATTATTGCAGTTGGAGTTAACATATGTATTATGGTCTCATGTACATTTACTCCTTATCCTCCCGTAAAATATTGTATTTGACGAAATTGTCCATCTAAACACAGAAAGAAGTATGTCATTTGTTGGACCATTTTCAAAATATGCTCAAATGTTTTAGAAAATCGTGTGAAATGGTCTCCTAAACGTGTATTTCCTAGGAATAAAATAAATTAAAGCCACAATTGTAATAGAAATCTAATATGGCATTCAACGGCCTTCTTTGTCCAATGTAGCCATTTTGTAGTGTTTTGGAAGATAGTAGTACTACTCGAAGGATACCAAGGATTTTATTGCTCGTGTATAAGCATTTACCCTTCCAAATAATTTTTCTTTAGTTTGGTTCTGGAAGTGCTATGCAACGAATTTTAGGAAAAACATAGAAAATTGTCAAAATCTGTCAATACTGCATTCAAATGGCAAGTTGAATAGCTGAATTTTTTTTATCTTAAAATATAGATATGTATCTGAATCGATTTTGTTTTGATAATCACTATTACGGATGACCTGATAAAAAATAGTTTTGTAGAATAATTTAATGCAGTGCTGAACGAAATAAATTCACAGGAAAAAAGTGGCAATCCCTCTTTACGACAAAAAGGGATGACCCTCTCATGGTGAGTAATATTCCTACTTCTCCTGCTTACGGAGTGTGGTTTCACTCGAGAGCACGCACCAATTACTCAAATAATCTCATTAGGCACAGTAATCTCCATGACCTTCTTATTAATTAGGAATTAAAAAATTATTGCGCATCATACAATCATTTAAAACATTTTTAAAAGATATCAGTTGTAATTTTCAAGATTCTGTTTTTTATGCCCCCAGATCGAAGATCGGATGGCAAATTGTTTTTGTCCTGTCTGTTTGTCTGTGCGACCGAAACTTTAACCTTGGCTATAACTTTTGAACTATGCAAGGTAGACATTTCATACTTGGCAAGTGTATAGGTCTAGTCAAGAGGAACATAAATATGCAAAAAAAGTTAGGTCAAGTCAAAGGTCAAGGTCACAGAGGTTAAAAAGGGGTGAAATTGGCTATTTTCACATATTTGACTGTAGAATCCTTATTATTTATACTACTGAGACGGGGTTTGTTTTATGTTATTTCTAATAAAATTGCGCAACTGAAGTATGCTGACAGATTTGATGTCGCATTTACTGTTTTTGAAAAACAAGAGGCCCAAAGGGGGACAAACGGAAGTTAATGAATTTTTAAATTTTTTGTCGGATCTTGATGCAGTATTTTTCTTTAGGTTTCTTATAGTATGTTTAAGCAGATACATTTAACAATTATAACCATTTCAATAAACAAGAGGCCAAAAGGGGCTTTATCTGTTTCAGAATAAAGGCCGAATTTGGTGTCTTTATGGTAATAAACAACTTTTCAACTATGTTAGATAGACTTTTAATACTTGGTAAATGTATAGGTCTTGTCAAGAGGAACATTAATGTGCAAAAAATTAGGTCAAAGGTCAAATTCATAGAGGTCAAAAAGGGGTAAAATTGGGTATTTTCATATATTTTACTGTAGAATCTGGGGGCATATGTAGTGTTTCACAAACACATCTTGTTTTATTTGAACTGGGTGAATACTTCTATTAATTATGTGGGATCTTTCAATGGGAATTGCTTTTGAGCCCGTATTGGATTAATTGATTGATTGATTGATGTTTTACGCCAATTTTAGCAATATTTCAGCTATATCGTGGCGAGAACTCTTAAGTATTTTGAACAAATATGTTAAATTTTAAAAATATCAATATAAAAGCATTATAGCTTTATACAAGTAAAACAATAGTGCAAAATATAAAAAATACAAGAGGAGAAATGTCAGTTTAACTGTTATGATATTACTTTAAGATAAATCCATTTAAATCTTGCTAAATAAATTGATTGCTTTTAAAAATTGAACGATTTTGTCGCCAGCGACATTTGTA
Source organism: Modiolus philippinarum (assembly GCA_002080025.1). Lineage (NCBI taxonomy): Eukaryota > Metazoa > Mollusca > Bivalvia > Mytilida > Modiolidae > Modiolus > Modiolus philippinarum. The sequence goes on from MJUU01022573.1 coordinate 20,155, forward strand.
AATAGGTCTTTAAGACAATCAGCAGAATAAAAATCACGCCTGATATAGGCAACATCTACACATTCAATTAAAACATGTTAGATTGTATAAAGACAATTGCATGGAATACATTCAGGTCGATCATCACTGTTTAATATAAAACTATGTGTTGTTCTAGTATGTCCAATACGACATCGGGTCAGCACTACCTGTTCTACGGTTTTTACCACAGGAACCGACCTGTTTACCGACGTCTGACTGTATTCCATACAGTTTATTATTTATTTGTAGATCCCATTTGGCCTGCCATAACTTTAAAATGTATTTAAAGATTAAAAGCTTCTTGTCAGTGTACGGTACTGGACAATCCCCCATCTCGTCATCCAGTGCATCCTTGGCTTCCTGGTCAGCAACCGTATTTCCAAAGATCCCCACATGACTTGAGATCCAAATGAACATGAATTACTTGTTTGCCTAATTCTACAAGAGCGCCATAAGACCTGCTTAATCCACCATGTCTTTTGAAGTGTCTTAATAAAGTTAGGACCATCGCGTTTGCATTTTTTCCAATGGTTTGTGCACCTGCTTTTATCTTTTTGCCTTTCGGATTTCCACTTTTTACAATTCTGTTCGGTATTTTTAATAACACCCTCATTTGAAACATTACGTTCGTTCGATATTTCGTTGGTACTAAAGTGAATAATATTTCTTAGTTAACTTAGATTTCGGTTTGGCAGAGTTGCTGATATGTTTTGGTTCAACACTGAATACATGCCAACATCTGATGGGAAAAACAAAATTGAAGTAGAAGGTGAGAGTGTAAAATTTCTAACCACACAATTTAAGGAATGAAAAATAGACCTATTTGTATGTATAATTAGGATTGTATAGACGTGAAAATGTCTCCATATAATTATGTAGTTAACTTTTGACAACAGAGATATTTTTCTTATCTCCATGACTGTTTATCTCGATTTAAAAAGTAAATGTTTCATTTAAAGTACGGCTTTACAGAAAAATTGCTAAATGTATTAAAATAACAATGTTTTTCCTATTTCTTTTTCTATTATTATAAAATTGTAAAGATTTGACAAAGTTAACAGCATGAAATCAAATACGACTCATATTTTAGGATGACAAGGTCTTTAACTATATGTTTATTTTCCTCCGGGATATTTTGCTATGTTACTGGGATAATATCTTTACAAAATTTAATTAGTCAACATGTTGGGCAGTGCATCTTCAACATCTGATCTGTTTTATAAAGTGTCATAATTAGACAAGTTTCATTGATACTGTTGAAGGTTATCCAGAGGTTAATCTAATGAAAAGTACGTGAAATGTTCGAAATAGGACCAGTATTTGTTCTGTACAAGCTAGGAAGCTTATTGTAGTAAAAATTAAATAATAAAACAAAGTGTTGCGCGGTGGTTATAAGGTAAATATGTATGGGTAGTCACAATTAAAAGGTAAAAATATGTCAAAAATAAAATTAAAACCGACAAAAAGTGCTAAAAAGATAAAAGAAAAATCTTCATTGGTGAAGCACAGGGACAACATGAGTCCCAGTCTGTATTATTATGTGTATGTCCTTTAACTGTGGCATACCATACATATTATTCTTATATACAGATCTCATAATCCAATGTTAGAAAATAAAAAATACCGAAGTTGCAGAAAAAACAGTAAATTTCATTATGCTGTACACGTGTTTCAAGGAGTAACCTCTCATCAGCAGCATCAAACTCAAATAACATGGAAAGCCATAATACAAAAGTAGTCAAAAAGAATTACTCATTACCAAATAACATCGAAATAGGATGCCAAATCCAGTACAAAGGACATCTACCGAGTGCCAAACAAGGAATGAAGCCTTAGTATTTTAAAAGGGGTTGGATTTTGATAATAACTGTAAATTTCTATAAAACACAAGGTAAATTTTTCATGTCAGATAAGTCTTACTATTGGGCTGGTGAAAACCCTTAGGGACCTGTGGTCCACCAGCAGTAGCATCCCTCGATCCAATGGTTTCCAAATACAAAATTACTGAAGTTGCAGAAAAAAAAGTATTTTTTGTTATGCTGTACACATGTTTCAAGGAGTAACCTCTTAACAGCAGCAGAAAAATCAAATAATATGGAAAGCAATAATACAAAAGTAGTCAAAAAGAAGTACTCATTACCAAATAACATCGAAATAGGATGCCAAATCCAGTACAAAGGACATCTACCGAGTGCCAAACAAGGAATGAAGCCTTAGTATTTTAAAAGGGGTTGGATTTTGATAAAAACTGTAAATTTCTATAAAACGCAAGGTAAATTTTTCATGTCAGGTAAGTCTTACTATTGGGCTGGTGAATACCCTAAGGGACCTGTGGTCCACCAGCAGTAGCATCCCTCGATCCAATGGTTTCCAAATACAAAAATACCGAAATTGCAGAAAAAAAACAGTATATTTTTGTTATGCTGTACACATGTTTCAAGGAGTAACCTCTTAACAGCTGCAGAAAAATCAAATAATATGGAAAGCCATAATACAAAAGTAGTCAAAAAGAAGTACTCAAATCTAATTAAATTAGATGGACATGACCACTTAAACCCCCTAAAACTGTCCTGCTATCCACCCCCAATCGTCATTTCAGAAACGATATATGAGGTTACATCATAGCCAAAAATAAGTCAACTGATAGTTCAGTTGAAACAAATCAATAAAACATCTAGTCAAACGTAAAAATTTCTGCGTTTAGATGCGCGACTAGTCAACCAACTCAATTAAATATACTGAGTATTGACCTTACATCCTTTGAGGAGTTTCTGATAAGTAATGACGTTTGTGAATCCCTCGTATTGCAGGATGCTGTAGCAGATCATATTATTAATTGGGTATTTTTCAAACTTTTCCATTGTTCAGGACATAATCACATGACCCCCTATATAGCGTGAGGTTGTATAAAAACGGAATATTAAAAACGGCTGATTGCATTGGTGATATTGCACGTTCCTAAAAATAATCCAATATGTAATTTCTTGTTCTTGTAAATAAAAAAAGTCATTTGGTTTTTCCATTGTTGTATTTGTAACCAGTACAAATGTAAAAATTTGGTAGAGGAATTCAATTTAGGCATACCAAAGCAGAATGAGAAAGAGAAAACTACTGACTAACGTGTAACGAAAATCACCTGCAAAAATCATGCTTAATCTTGACCTTAATCCAAAAAGAAAACAAAACATTTGTAAACTGTACTGTGCAATCGTGTTATTTCAAATAAAAAAGTAAATTCATAAAATGAACTGTTTCTTAACATTCATGCCAAAGGGTCGAACCGTCCCCAGAAAATGGATAATTTTTTATTCAAGGAACTGTCGTTGTTTCTCATCCGCACTAGTTTGTAAAAGGACAGTTACATGCATGTCCAGTATGCTGTGGTTGGGTCGCCGAAAGTGTTCACCTACGGGGCAATCTTTTCCATATTAACATATTAACCTTTGTGTAAAGTTTTTCACAGCCCTTTTGCTCTGTAGACAAAATCGATGCATATATGCTTTCAGACATGACCATATCGAAAGAATTGTGAAATATAGACACCTAAAGTCCGAATTGTTAAAATCGGGAAGTTTACTATTGTAAAAACACCAATTATATTGCAAGTCATATCCTTTTTATTTCAGGCGTTTGAATATTATCAATGAAGAGGTACTATGATAAGTTCAGGTCTGTTGCTGATGATGGTCAGTGGTATATTTGATTTCGAATTTACTTTGGAAATATACGATCATTATATCCTGATACTGAGTATTAAAGAACATTATCTGTATTGCAGACTTGGCTAGTTTATTCTCTTTTTAAGAACTGGTTGTTTTATGAACCCGGTTTCGTACATCACCATTATTTAACACCAGTATCGTAATAGACGATGAAACCTCTGAATATCTTTAATGTATGTTTGCAAGAAAACAGACGCTAGCTACAGTACAAGTATTGTTTGTGTGCAATTTTATAATGTAAGTTTCTAGTTATTACAGTGAATCTCATATTTAATTTACACTTTTTGATCTCCGCTTCGTTAAACTGTAACAGGGGGTTGATTGAAAATCCTAAACAATGAACTCAATTATACCAGTCTATGGTGGATTTATAATATTTGATTTGAAAGGATGACCAAATGACTTTGGTAGTTGTTTTCGACTTATCAAAGAACTAACAAGTTAATATAAGATGTGTTAACAAGTAAATTGGTTTGTTTTGTTACCGAATATAGAGTCAACATCGAGGAGAGGGAGATATTTTATTATTTATTTCAACCTGTGAGTTGTGAATGGATATTTAATTAAGAGCAAATTATTATTACGCTTTCCTCAAAATTTTAGACTATATTATTATATAGATAGCGATAATTTATCGAGTTTTCCGTGTTAATTTTCACTCAGTGAATTAAACAATATATCTTCATTGTAGGAAATTACGTCAAAACGTTATCGTCAATGTTAATATCTAGCGCATTGATATGAAAAAAATAACCCCATAAAAATGCATCTGAAGGGGAGATAACTCTGTTTTTCACTTTCCTAGTACTTACATAAATAAAATAGGTATGATAAAAAAATTGAAATTATAATATTTTTTTCACACCACTAATAAATATTCATTTTGTCATGAAAACAACCACATAACATTAAGTTATTTACAACAAGTCCATTTACCCTACATTTTTTTGCAATGAAGTCCAAAACTAATGGAAATATATAAAAGTCAGATTTCTTGCAAAGAGGGTAAATTTAAGCATAGATTCGGCAATTTTATTCTATTTTAGATTTAGAAAAAAAGAATGGTGGATTATTCTAAAATAATAATATATATCAGATGCTATTCTCAGTTTTTTGGTGAAATTAAACGACTCAAATGTTTTCAAGAAGCGGTTACATCTTATCATTATACAGTAAAATTTTCAGCCTAAAATGCTCAGAACATGCATGTCTAGGATGATGTTTATTTCGCTTAACTTGATTACTCTTTATTCAGGGGCCGACTCCGAACTGCCGTTGGGTGTGGGGTTTTCTCATCGCTCATTGAAGATCTTATGGTGGCTTTGAGTTGTAATTACTCCCCTTTGGGTCGTTGTCTCTTTGACACATTCGCCGTTTCCCTTCTTTTTTCTATATATTTCAGATCTAACTACTAAAATTTACTACCAAAATTCATGCTTAATCTCATGCATTTTCATACTACAGAATTTTGCATTTGAAATAATTTTATATCAAATGATTATTTAATTAGAGCTAATTTTATACACGAAAATCAAATGCTGAACGGACTGAAAAAATATGTGATAATAGCGTTTCTTTGATGACCAATAGACAGAAAACGGGACGGTAAAAATGTTGAAAATCACTTTAAGTTGACATGAACATGTGTACTTTAAACACTGACAATACTTAAAAAAAATAAACGATTGGAAAATGTTAGGCCTACCCGGGTCTAACCCTTTAAATCTGTTTGTGGATTTGAAAATCTATATAATAATGAGTATAGCTAATCAACCGTAATGAATATCAATAACAATATCACCCATGTCAAACAACGCAGTGGATTACAAAATCGTTCCGGAAATCGTTAACCCTGCCTTGTTTGACGCTCATGTTATTATTAAGGTCTTTCACCACATGTGAAAGACCTTACTGTATTTCTTCTGATTATTATTATTATTCTTTTTTTTCCGCGGCCAAAAGAGTAAAAGTGTCGCGACATATCAATTTGATACTTGGTCATATTATTCGGCTTAGTGAGGGGTCGAAGCCACTGACAGCCTGAAACCGATCTATTTTTAGTAACGGAGTTATCTCCCCAAAGACCAAAAGTTTGCTCAAAAACCGTAACCGATATCAAAATTCTGATGTGGGGAAAATGTTGGATTCATCCTCAGGATGTTTCGTTATGCGAAAAAAAAAATTGGAGTCACGACCCCGGTTACGCGTTTTTGACTCCGATATATGCCGATTTCTCAAAGTTGTCGGATTTCAATGAAATTTGCTTCCAGGTAGCTTTCATGGTCCTGATTACAAATATGGGGTCAAAGATTTTTTTTCATCCGCCATTTTCAAAATGGCCACCATTCGAAATTTTGTTATCGCGATATCTCGAAAACGATAAAAAATTTGTGAAAACATTGTGTTGCAAAAATACTCCTCTCATGAAGATCTACATTTCTGGTTGGTCAAAAAAAAAATTTCGTCCGCCATTTTCAAAATGGCCGCCATTCGAAATTTTGTTATCGCGTTAGCTCGGAAACGATAAAAAATTTATGAAAACATTGTGTTGCAAAAATACTCCTCTCATAAAGATCTACATTTTTGGTTGGTCAAAAAAAAATTTNAAAAAATTTTCGTCCGCCATTTTCAAAATGGCCGCCATTCGAAATTTTGTTATCGCGATATCTCGGAAACGATAAAAAATTTATGAAAACATTGTGTTGCAAAAATACTCCTCTCATTAAGATCTACATTTCTGGTTGGTAAAAAAAAAATTTTCCTCCGCAATTTTCAAAATGGTCGCCATTCGAAATTTTGTTATCGCGATATCTCGGAAACAATAAAAAAATTATGAAAACATTGTGTTGCAAAAATACTCCTCTCATGAAGATCTACATTTCTGGTTGGTCAAAAAAAAAATTTTTCGTCCGCCATTTTCAAAATGGCCGCCATTCGAAATTTTGTTATCGCGATATCTCGGAAACGGTAAAAAATTTATGAAAACACTGTGTTGCAAAATTACTCCTCTCATTAAGATCTACATTTCTGGTCGGTCAAAAACAAATTTTCGTCCGCCATTTTGAAAATGGCCGCCATTCGAAATTTTATTATCGCGATATCTCGGAAACGGTAAAAAATTTATGCAAACATTGTGTTGCAAAAATACTCCTCTCATAAAGATCTACATTTTTGGTTGGTCAAAAAAAATTTTCGTCTGCCATTTTCAAAATGGCCGCCATTTGAAATTTTGATATCGCGATATCTCGGAAATGATAAAAAATTTATGAAAGCATTCTGTTGCAAAAATACTCCTCTCATTAAGATCTACATTTCTGGTCAGTCAAAAAAAAAAAATTTTTCGTCCGCCATTTTGAAAATGGCCGCCATTCTAAATTTTATTATCGCGATATCTCGGAAACGATAAAAAATATATGAAAACATTTTGTTGCAAAAATACTCCTCTCATCAAGATCTACATTTTTGGTTGGTCAGAAAAAAATGTTCGTCCACCATTCGAAATTTTGTTATCGCGCTACCTCGCAAATGATAAAAAATTTATGAAAACATTCTGTTGCAAAAATACTCCTCTCATTAAGATCTACATTTCTGGTCGGTCAAAAAAAAATTTTCGTCTGCCATTTTGAAAATGGCCGCCATTCGAAATTTTATTATCGCGATATCTCGGAAATGATAAAAAATTTATGAAAACATTGTGTTGCAAAACTACTCCTCCCATAAACATCTACATTTCTGGTTGGTCAAAAACAAATTTCGTCCGCCATTTTCAAAATGGCCGCCATTCGAAATTATGTTATCGTAATATCTCGGAAACGATAAAAAATTTATGAAAACATTGTGTGGCAAAAATACTTCTTTCATTTAGATCTACATTTATGGTTGGTCAACAAACTTTTGTTTACATAACTTTTTTGACAAAAATAGAAAACAAAAACAAACTCTAACATGTAATCGTGGTGAAAACTGGTGAAAGACCTTGCAATTGTTCTCTGAACAATTGACCTTTTAATTATAATTGATATTTATCATCCTTTAAATAGTTAGATTTTGTATCTGATCTACCTAGTTTGAATCATAGTAAAAATTGAAACTGGTCATGCATCCCTTCAATGGATGCATCGTCGCTATCTCATCATTTCACATTGTTTTATATCACCAGCAGCAACTGCAAGATGAAACGTTTCTTTTCCCTTGGACACTGAGACATGTAGACTACTTGTAAATAATTATTATTAATATTATTGTCATAAACACTCTCAGGCATTTTCCCATGTCGTTTTAAGAAAGAAACATTAATTGTTATCCAAAGGGATTATACTTTGTAGGTGTTTACAAATTATACTACATGTTCAAATGAACATCAATCTTTCTCCGATGACCTGTGAACATATACACCTAATAAGTAACATGGGGTTAAATTATTAATCTTATTACAAAGTTCAGTGATTTATTATATTCAGTAAGTCGAGTTTTTTATTGTTAGGTGTTCTACAATTTAAATTGAGAGAGGAAGTTCATTAGAGATTTTCAATTAGTTCGATAATTCACAAGAACTGTTGACATTGTTATCAGTTTTTCTCAGGAAAAGGGTCATTGCTTTGGCGTGAAGTCCGTGCAAAAATGTATCTTTAGAACACGAGTTTCAGTTGTATATAACATATGTCAGAAAACTATTTTAATAAACTACTTAAAGTTAAATATTTTATATCTGTCACGTTTCTACCGTAATTGGCATCAACCCTACCAATTAAGTTTGGCGGAGTTTCATCCTTCTTCAATAGCTTAATTATATATATAATTACGGTCTGCACAATGAAATGCATTTGAAGGTCAGTAAAAAGCGACTGTTATGTGTCTGTTCTGTTTTGTATGTGTCGAGATACTACATTGTATATAGGAATTTTTCGTTCTGCAATACATTTATAATTTTTAGTTTTTGTTTTGAAAGTCACTTCTACGTGCATTTCAAAACAGAGAGAAAATATGCCATCTCAACACATAGCCAAAAATTAACATCCGTCTGCTCATTTGCATATTATAATCGTTGGATCAAATTCGGGTATAAAAATCCCATTGAAATGATTGCGACAAAATAACGAAATATATCCAAATTTATACCTATCACTGGGTTGTAGATCAAGTGCAGGGGCATATTTGATATCTGTCCTGTCAGATTGGCCTCGCAGATAATCTTAAGATTCCTCAGCCATTTGTTAATTTGAAGTGCGATTTTGTAGCCACACATGAGAGTGGTTAACAAGTTATCATGGCACAAATAAGTATAAAAATGCACTGTTTCATTGTTGAGACAGAAGTTATCGAAATGACCATATGTGGAAGTAAAAATTACTTAAACTAGAAAACACGAGGTGACTTTATAAACATATGTGGATGATATAAATCGGATAATGGTTTTTATGAAATAAAAACGATACGCTAGGCTATGGAATAGCCTTGAATAGAAAATTGCGTGTTTGATTGACAAGGGTGTGGTGGCTCATGATGTACTTGGCTTCGAAACATAAACCTTTTAGAGCATACACAAATAAACACCGGTAGCTCTTTATTCTTCCGCAAAAAACGCAATTCTATCTCTTTCCACCTTTCGTTCTCCATTGCCTAAGTATCTCCACAAACTACAATCACGCTTTGTTTAACACAATTGAAAAGTCTTTTATAGTATTTGTATATTATTGATTATTGCACAATACCTCATCTTTATTTATTAACTTCTGGTTTTGAATTTATATTCTTTTTATCATATCTATATTTATAAATCTGGCTAAGCGATATTGCAATACCAATCCCATCATCCTCTACAAACCTGTTCCCAGTACCACCTATAGTAAATGTTTATAATACCTTTCAACTTCCACAAGGAAAAAGAGAAATTAAACCTCGCCCGTTTTATCAGGACGAAACTGTACGCCATTTTGATTTTCGAGAATCTGAAATTCCTATTGGTCAATGTTCTTCTTCGCATGCGTTCTCTTCACTACGCGAGCGTACTCCTCACTTCCCCCAAAGAACTATCTATATAGCTAGGCAATTTGTCATTGACTTAAATAAGACACTAAATGGAGTCGCATCTATGGAAATTAAATGCCATGAACATAAATAAATAAATTCTTGCGTCGCACTTCCACCCCAGTGTTCAGTATTATAATTAAGGAAGGAGTAAAACATGATACGTATAGCAGATTCTTGTTTCAATTATTATAGCTCAAACGAAAATCTCAGATCAAAAAGGGCAAAATTCCTGCATAAAGACAACAATCAAATATCGTAAGACAGGGAAATGACGTGGGCAAACATGTCATTTATTCGTATTATGACATAACAATAGAAAACATCGTGTCACATTCTCAAGAGTAGGTTGTATATAAAACATCAAATTGTTTTTTATTTAATATTCCCACGGATATTACTACTTGTACATAAAATTGCATTATACTAAATACGAACTTATTGTTTATTCCCTGCCTTGTCGTGGAAAGGAATTTTTCAAGCGGAATTTACTTGCTTATTTGAAAATGATGTGTCTTTTCTCAGTTAGAGAAAATTTTGATTACGTTTGCTGAAGCATGCATCAATTAAGAGGTGTTGCCAATCATCCTACGAAAGACTTGTTCGTGTTGTCTCAATTCGTTTGGATTTTTGATTTCGGAATTTTCCCTTTCCTCATTTTTCGCTTCAGTATTCTGTTGCCGATTTATTCCACAACAATTAAAACAATCAAAGATCATTTCGGTTGAAAATTTTCCCTTTGCTTTGTACACACTTTGTCTTTTTTGTCCTTTATATTTCGGCTCCTGACAAAACTGTCCGGTAATTATGTTATTAGCCCCATTTACTGAAAAAAAACTGATTAACGGATCATTATTGTGGTTTAATTAAAATGCAAGAGGAATACTTATGATGAAACATTTATTCTACTACAGTTATTACAATTATATTTGGAATCACTATGGTTAAACTATCAATTTAATCTTCATTTACCTTCTATTTGCTAATTTATTCTCCTGGATATTAAAAAAATTAAACACACTAACATTAACACTTTGCTGACGATGATCTTTCAGTTATACTGTGTGTCTTTTCAAGATGATGTTCGATTTAATATAGGTGTATTATTGCATATCGGTAAAAAAATCTGGAATTCTATAGGCCTAAAACCAATCACACGACATTCTTTATCTTGTGGTATTGAGGCCATCGGTCCAAAAAAAATCTAATATGGACCGATAGTTGCAGTCAATACCAGATATGGACCGGTAGTTGCAGTCAATACCAGATATTGACCGATTAGTTGAATTGTGACGTCAATTTTAGAAGAATTTAGTGTTCACTGGTATACTAGTTAACTGATGATTACAGAAGTGGAATATTTTAACTTCGATATATATTTATGAGAAAAATAATTACATTGATTGCAGTTTTTCATTTTGCAAATAATAAAACGTTACGTTTTTAAACACTCTCAAACGGAACATGATCTTTGATTGTTTTAATGAAAAATGAATTGCAAACAATGTCATTTCAATGTCATTTCAACCGAAATGATCTTTGATTGTTTCAATGAAAAATGAATTGCAAACAATGTCATTTATTCGGTTTATTCAATGCAATAAACACAATATTAACTGGTCTATACGGCAATATCGTAAATAGACTGCCCTCGAGGCCATGGTATGGACCAGAGAAATTGTATGCCCGCGCCATCGGCTTGGGCCATATCAATCCTCTGGTCCATACCATAGCTCTCGGGCAGTCTATGTATTACGATATTGCCATATACATCAGTTGCTATTATATAAATATTACTCTCGTTGTTGCCTGGAACTGCATATATCATTTCACTATTGACAATCTGTAAAATATATAAAATGTGGCAAGATGATAAATAAAAAAATCATTTTATTCTAGCAAAAATATTATTGTTTACAGTTTACTGATGTGAGTCTCATTTCAATGATATTTATTTTATAATTCAGTGAATTGTTTTGGCAATCTGATAATTATATTTTCTCTTCTTTTAGAGAAACCGACATCGCCGACATAATAATTTAGAATGGACAGGTTGGACAGAATGGTCTTCATGCACTGCACAATGTGGGACTGGTGCAGCCTTCAGAGAAAGGCAATGTATAAATCGCAGAATGAGGTACGTAGATCTCGTAACTCAATAAATTAAGAAAATCACAGAATTCTCACTAATAATAATGATAAACAAACAGGCCTGTACACCCACTCTAACTTAAAAATTAAAAGAAAGACCATGCATTTATCGCCTAAACAAAGGCTTAAAGAATCAGAGAAAACTCAGAATCACATTACTGCACTTTTTAAAATTAATGAATGTCCTAAAAGAACATATTTTTAATGAAAAACAAGAATATACAATATCTGGAATGAGAAAAGGAATAACCTTCCTACATGTCACGCTCGAACTTGGCAACCCATCACCTCAAACTTTGTAGAGCTATTGGGTATGATAGTCAAAACAATTTTTGACACGTCGCGTTCTAACTTCACAATCCTATGGTCAACGGAGGTAATAACAAAATTACCGAACAGATTGGCCAAGAGCCACAGTCCATGAGACAAAAAGACAAATCAGGTGGAAACCAGCGGCGAAAATGTCGACTGCAATGGTCCTTACTTTGTACAGACATTTCAAAAGAAATGGTGGGTTAAACTGGTTTTGTGGCTAGTAAACCCCCTTCCATTGCGGTAGTGTCCGGTAGCAACTCAACGGCAATTGCAATTGAAAGGTCGTAGACAGTTAAAAGAAAAGATAATCCCATTATTAAGTAGAGAAAGAATCTTGAATCAGAGTTCGGACCGGAACTTCAAATTTTCCACAAGGGACTAATACATAATGTATCTATTAAAGAACATTTTTAATGATCGTGTAATTTTTCGAAGCCTTGATTAATAGGGCGATAACTATGTCTAATGAAAAAGTCTTTATAATATGTGCTATCTCTCGCGTAACGAATCAGCCGTGAAACATACACTTTGTAAGCAGAAGAAACTGGAATATTACTGTCCACGTAGGGAACTGATAATTTTGAAATTAAAATCGCCCCTTTTGTCGTAAATTTTAGTACTGAGATGACCATTTTCGTCAAAGTCGAGATGTAAATCCAAAAAGATCCAGATCATTTGGTTTCAGTTCACTTCAAACTTTTACGAACCTTTGAAAATATCTAGGATTATTGGATATGGGAACTTCTTGATCTGTATGTTTTGGGTGAAATTGCATTTTGCTTGCAAGACTTATTAGACTGTATGTCAAATTGAAGGCAACGTTTTACATGTCGGACTGATGAAATCTTTAAACGTGGCAACTTATTCATTGACGAGATAAAGCCTAATTAGCCAGTTATAATTTTTTCGAAGTTGAAACCCCAGGCCTAAATCATTAAAAACTTAGGAGGGTCGATCATGGGCGTATCCTTTGGCTTGGTTCAGCTGTTAATCTTCTTTGTAAAGCTTCTTCTCGTATATGACTGTTTGTGACTGGAATACCGTCGTCATGTGAATCGTTTGTATATGAAATAAAAGGGACAACAGGAAACACCTACAATGGCTGAAAATTATAATTACATGCCACAATCTGCTAGGGAACTAGCAGATTGTTATCCCTTGTTATTGTTATCCCTTATTAACTGTATCCCTTGTTTGTTTCACTGAGGTATACATACTATTGTGAAAATAAAATAGGTTCATCATTGAAGTATTTTACGAAAGGATATGGAGTAAATGAACATGAGACCATTACACATATGTTAAATACAATTGTACAACTGCAATAATTTTAAGCCCTTTATTGTGTCGTGTTGTGAGCGTTTTAGGAAAAATTTTAATCCAATAAAATAATAATCAGCCCATGCAGTATTATATCAAGACTTTAGCATGAAGAGTCGTCACACATTTCACAAAACCGTTAAGAATATCATCGTTGATCTTCGTTTTGCTCCTGTACTTCATGGTTGTTGCAATCGAAAAGGCAATCCCACATTTAACCTATGATGAGGTACGTAAATTGTATTATCATATAATCCAGATAAGTGGTGATTTAAGGCTCTGGACGAAGAGATGGTGGTGTTGCCGTGTCAGAACAGTAAAAATAAGTACAACAGAGGAAAACGTCGAACAATGTGATGATACAAGGTTGCAGATCTAATATCGTTGGTTGTTTTACATACATGTATATGCATTTCACATTTATATTTATCTTCGTTAGCTAAGCGTTACGATCCGCTCCTCTCCACTTCATGAAGAGGAGAGGAGCGGATCGTCCTTGGCAAGAGAAGATGATTTATATTTTGCGGTGGGGAAATTGTTTTGGCTCTGAAACTGTCGTTTAATTGTGTCGCCTGCTGTAAGCAGAGTCGACTCATAGGGATTACTATCCGTTGTCTTACGTCGTCGTCATGCGTCGTCTGTCGGTTTTTGAATCCACAACTCCTTCAAAACTACTAGTCCAATTCCAACCAAACTTTCAGAATATGTTGTTCACTTGGTGCAGTTGTGCATCTGATACTAGGAATTTTGATTTTACAGATTTTAGAGAATCACAGAGCCAAAATTGCTCATTTGTGAGTCTGTCAGTTTTGAATCCGCAACTCCTTCAAAACTGCTATTCTAATTCCAACCAAACTTTCAGGATATGTTGTTCACCTGGTGTAGATGTCATCTCATACTTAGAATTTTTATTTTATAGATTTTAGAGGCTCACGGAGCCAAAATTGCTCATTTGTGAGTCTGTCAGTTTTTGAATTCGCAACTCCTTTAAAACTGCTAGTCCAATTCCAACCAAATTTTAAGGATATGTTTTTTACCTGGTGAAGATGTGAACCTGATACTTAGCATTTTGATTTAACATATTTTAGAGGTTCGCGGAGCCAAAGTTGCTCATTTGTTATTTTGGTTAGTTAATCTTTACATCCATCATAGCTATGAGTCAGATTCCAACCAAACTTGCATGATATGTTGTTCACCTGATCTTGTTGTGCATCTGATATGTAATATTTTGATTTTACAAGTTTAAGAGGTTCACTGAGCCAAAATAGCTCATTTGTTTAATTTAGTTTGTTAATGTGGTATTCTTTCAAAACTTTTAAGTCATTTTCCAACCAACCTTTCAGAATTTGCTGATCACTTGATTTAATTGTGCACCTGATACTTAAAAGTTTGATTTTACAGATTTTAGAGATTCACTTGTCCAAAAAAAAAAAGACTCTTCTGTAGTGCAGGCGACACAAGTGTTCTATGGAACACCCATCAATTTTTCCGATATATTTCAGTTTAACAGTGAAATTTTATATAAGTATTAAAATACATTTTAACCTGGGGATGTTGTCTCCTTGACATTTACCCCATTTTCTTTCCTTTTCGTGGTAATTAATTGCTATTTTTGATTCCTTTGATATATCCAAAGAAAAAATAAACAATTTTGTAATATAAATTAGTGAAAACTGCACCGAACTGAGAAATAACCTGCATGACCCTTCCCATGATGCCTGGTCTCTTCGAAAATCTGCTCCTTATTTCAACAGATTAAATTATAATGAAATAAATCAAAAGCAATTAGACGTTCGTTCTAGTTAAAGATACATTAGAACATCATTATGTAATCCGTGACGACAGACATCTTGTTTTCCAATCAACTGAAAATGAAGACAAAGAACGCAGTTTCCGCCCGAACACGTCGTCTCTTGATTGCAACTTACTTTACAGATGCTGTATAATGTTTTCAGCATTATAAAACCGCTTAAATGCATTCAGGGCCTAATTACGTCTCAAAATTAAAACATTTAGGTGAGTAATTACATATTGAAGAGAAAATAATAATGCGCTTTTAAACATGTAAATGTCAGAAAATTCTAAAAATCAATGTCGATTTGATGAGTATGGTTTGTGTGGCCTATATAGTAATAAGTTATAAAACACGTGTCCTACTTTTGTTATAGAATATATAAAAGTGTTCCATCAGTTTCTGGGTATGTAAAATCTTGGTTATAGTGTTATGCTGGACTGAAGTTTGTACAACGTTACTTTAAGATTAAGAATGTCATTTAGTACTATCTGTTTATATATTCCTAACTGAACTTTTGCTTACTTTTCAAAATGTTTCCAGTTTTCAAGACGGAAATATATTGCATTCATATTTCCTTAAATTTCAGGCATATTTAAGTCTATATATAAGCATGTTTTTTTTATCATACTAAATGTTTATCGAATGTGTGGTGTTGGTTTTATAAAGACTGCTCGTTCAATGCTGTCATCGTGTTATATGTTTCTGTGGAAGTCAAATATTTATTAAGAAACGTTCATTAACTTGGTATTTGCTTCTTTCTGTGTAATGTCTGCTATGACAGTCGTATTTTAGATGGTGTAAATTACACCTGTGTCAAATCTTAATTTCTTTTTGTAGGATCCTTTGAAATGCACATCGAATAATTATATGAACATTACACTTCATTTCTTTGCTCAAATGATTTTATATACTTTGGATAACACATCAGTATTATATTAATGGTATATAAGTAGTACCTTTATATGTTCATTAACATATCTTTGTTTTTTTCTGAATTTCAGAGCTTATTCCAATAAATGTCATGGGAAGAAACATCAGTTTAAAATATGTAACACTCAGGTAATTTCTTCCTCCTCTTTATGGATAATTACACACTTAATGCCCAACTTACTATGATAAATATGCAGTTGTTGATTCTTTTCTTGTTGTAATTGTCTGAAAAATTAAATTATATTTAACATACTTTTGTGTTGCAATGAAAACGCGTTTTTCTGGCATGACTATATAGTTGGTGCCGTGATGTGAGATGTTATGATTTTGCTTGAAACGGGATTGTTGCATTGACATTTACCTGATGTTGTTGTTATAACCTATAGCATGACATGGCATGTTATGCGGAACTGTCTGTCGTTGTTAGTCCGTCTGCTGGTCTGTCCGTCGGCTTTTCAAGACGGTTGCCGGGTGATTACTTATGAGCGAAAAGATATTCTTCCTCATATTTTTGTTGATCGAATTCAAGGTCAAAGTTGTTCAATAATTATTCCCCTGAACGTTTTAAATTTTACAAATATTTGGATCTACGACCAACGAAACTGCATACAGTCATCAAGCGCGGCCTGTAAGTTTTTTTTTATCACACTTCTCAGGCATAATTGTATTCTTGTTCAAATATCCAAGCTTTTCTCGAGTTGTGCCATTAGAAATAGAAAAAGTTTCAAAAATATTTGGGGATTTCCAGCCACTTACTTATGAGCATAGTCTTGGTAAGTAAAGTGTTTACTATAACCCCCAAGCCAAGTTAAATTATGGATTATAATGGGCAAGTGGTTCTAAAGTTAGGCTCGATAAAACTTAAAAGTTTTCATTATTTAGGTTTCGGGCAATAACGTTGGAACGAATTTATATACAGTATTTTTATTTTGTAAGGATGTTGTTATGTTTTTCATCATATCTAGTTCACTTATGGGCTCAGATGTAAAGTTGTCGTGAAATTGTTTCCCTTTAAAATTCGAAGTTTTTTTTTTATTTAAGTTTGTGTTTTCTGAAACATCACTTGTGAATAAGCATTCTCTTTTCCAAGTTGGCATTTAAGTTGCTCATCTCTAATCTCAGGCCAAGTACTATTTGGGGTTCAGAAATGAGAGTTGTTCTTGCCTATACCAATTCAGGACCATTGCGGTCGACAATTTTCTGGTGGTTTCCACCTAATTTGTCTTTGTCTCATGGACTTCGACTCTTAACAACTCTGTTCGGTAATTATGTTATTACCCCATTGAGGTATGCCACTTCAATTTTGTAAAAATAATTTGGTAGGATAGTGTTATTCACTATAACTTTCTAATTCTATGGTAAAGCAGTGACGAATACTTCTTTTGTTTGCATTTCATGACCTAGAGATTTTTTAACTCTGGCGACGGCATTTTGCAACTGTTAAATCCTAGAGTTCTAAGAACTTTAGTTATGGTTCTAGAAGTCTGTTAATATTGTTCAATTTGGTATAATGTTAACTTCATTTTAGGAATGTGCTCACAGACAAGAAACACTAAGAGAGCAGTTATGTTCCAAACATAATAATGATGTTATAGGTGGAAAACGATACCGATGGCTTCCATATCTTCTACGTAGGTAATTTAATTAATATGTACGACTTTACTAATTCAAAATTACTTTCATTTTATAAGATCTATCTAAATTCTTCTGTGACAGATCCATCGTCACATGAATACAAATTACCTGCAATTGTCCTAGATATTGCTCACCACAGACTATTTAAACCTGTTAGTACGTCTGCTTATAAACAAGAGCGTCGTTCATTCTTAAAACTCAAATTTACAAAAAAGGCCATAAATATTTCCAATTTTCTTCATCATAAACACCGCCAATATATCCCCATACTTTAAATACCAAACAGCCCCTCCAGTATCTTACACAAATACAAAACCGATTGCAACCAACATCTCCAATCACAAACGGATATTGTGGGATGTCCAAATTGATGACTTCAAATCAAAGCCACCTGATTGCTGTTGTCTCTCTTTCCCCTTAATGTACGTAACTGCTTGTCATGTTATAACTGGGGACCCCAAAATCGTAAACAATGAGAAACTACGTGATCTTTTCACAAAAGGTCAAAAATATCGTGAACCTCAACCCATTAATTGAAAACATAACTTTAAAGTATTGATGGACGTAGTTGAGGAATATGCCAAACAATGGGCTAAGAGAGAGAGAGAGAGAGAGAGAGAGAGAGAGAGAGAGAGGGGACAAGGTTGAAACACTGTCGACTGGATCAAGTCCATAAAGTCATTAATTGTAGCTCGAATAAAGCGCCTTAAGACAACCATGAGCCCCAATTCAAAAAACATATCGAGGATCCCGTTGTAGGAAAAACATTGTCCTTTCTCCATGACAATTATGTTATTGTACCAGCTGACAAAGCCCAAAACAACATTTCATTTATCTGTAATCCTGAAGTTCTTGATTGATAATATATCTGTAGAGTTCGGAGGACAAGTTTTCCAGCAGACAATAGGGATACCTATGGGGACTAATTGTGTGCCACTTTTAGCAGATCTGTTTCTTTATTCGTAAGAAGCCAGGTTCATACCAGTGCTAGTTCAGACAAAAATACAATAAGCTAGCTAAGTCTTGTAATTCCAGCTTCCTTTATATAGATGTTCTTTCATCAAACAATCCTAAAATTCAGGATAACCTTCATCTTATATACCCAAATGAACTCGAAATTTAAGAGACCACTGATACATCATCATCAACATCATACCTTGACCTATACCTCTACATTGACAACTATGGACGTCTGAAAGCAAACTTTTACGACAAGCGTGATGATTTCGACTTTCTTATAGTGAACTTTCCGTTTTTGAATAGTAATATTCCCACATATCTGGCCTCTGTCGTCTTCATTTCACAACCCATTCGCTATTACCGTGCCTGTAGTTTGTACAGCGATTTTGTCAACAGAATGAAATTACTGCCTCATAAACAGTATGATCAGTCATTGTTGCAATTGTCACTACAGAAATTTAACGGTCGTCGCCATTTTTTGACATACCGTTACAATGTTTCTATTTCATAGATGAGAATAGATACATTGTAACTTTGGGTAGATCCAGAGTTTATTACCGGACTGACAAACATGGACTGTGACAAAACGGCCTTTCACTGGCAGTGTGATGGGTGCCACACGTGGAGCAGATCATGCTTACCCTCCCGCAGCACCTAATGATACCTCAGTTTTCGTTTGGGTTCATACTGATAGTGCTTTAGTTTTGTGGCTTTCTTGTTCATTTTTGTTTATTTGATGCTTTTTTTTGGTCATGCTGTCTCGATTCGTGTTTGATATGATTTGTCGTGATTTCGGATGTTTTATTTGGAATTCCCCTTTCATCATTTTTGCTTCGCTATTCGTTTGCTGGTGTATTACAGTATTTGTTATTAGTTATTGAGATAGTATCTGATGGGTGCAACCGATATGTATAGATCATATCAGCAGTTCTGTTATTTCATAGAACTCTGGTAGTGACTGAACTATTGGTAAATGTATGTAAAATGGATTCATTCTACCTCTTCACATTTATAGAAATCCTGCCATATCAGCAGTTCTGTTATTTTATAGAACTCTGGTAGTGACTGAACTATTGGTAAATGTATGTAGAATGAATCCCCTTCACATTTATAGAAATCCTGCCAAATCCGATCTTACTACATGTCTTATATAATTCCTCTAAACGAAAAATCAGAAGACAGTAGTGGAGTTTATCTAGTTAACGTTTTAAAATAAAAAATATTTTTCCATTACATGGCTTGAATACTGTTCATTCAAATCATTCGTTTAAATTGATTACATTTGACTTGATCTAGAATTTAATATAAAATTACATAAAAACAGGATAACAGTAAACACCTACAATGGCCGGAAACTACAAGCACATGCCACAATTTACAAGCGAACTGTACTAAAAATAATAATGAAAACAAGAGACATACATAAATAACGATAAAAACTCGGGATAATCGGACTTGGTATAATATCAGGATGCTGTAGGTTTTGCTTTTTACCATCTCTGTTTTATCGAACTTGACCATGACCATAACATGCTGATCTTTTTTAGTCAGAAATTTACTTCCTATAATTTTTGTGGTATTTATATTGCTTTGAATTACCGGTACCATATAGACCGGTACATATAATTCTGACTTTTGTATGCATAACATGTCAAAAACCAAAGGTAACATTATAAAATGTATACAAGTACATTGTACCTTTGTTTTTCGATGCCTTGTTTACACCCTTTTCGAATGCCCTTGTTTCATGTCAATTTTTCAACTCCACTTAATACTCTTTACAGATATGTTGCAAATGTGCCTGAACAGTCAAACATTTTTCCTGTTGTCTCTACTATGAAGCCAACATTAATTTAAATATTCATGATTCATATAACACAGCAACACTGCTATATTTATTTTTTAACAGATTCCGCTAGATGTGAACTCACATGTAAAGCAGCTGGTCAAGGCTTTTATAACAGTTTTCCTGATCCAGTATTAAATGGAACAATATGTTCTAAAGATGGCTCGTCTGTATGTGTGGAGGGAGTGTGTAAGGTAGGAAAGACATGACAGTATGGTGAATAATGATACAATGAATATCAATAGTAATGATGCTTTGCGAGAACATTACAACCAATAAGCTACCAAATATATCTTATACAACCATATATGAAACACTGACCGTGTGATAAAAGCCATGTACGGAGCAGGAGGTGCTTATCCTTAAAGAGCTCATAATTTCATCTGGTTATGTTGAGATTTAACGTTATTAGTGCTTTAGGTTTGAGTTTTGAATTAGTAATTTTCGTATGTTTTATTGGGGTGTGGTGTCTTTTGACTTCCATCTTCAGATGTTATCCATACAAAAAATACCCAAGTTGCGTAAAAAACAGTAAATCGAGCGACTAATGTTTCTTGTTTTTTATTCCTTAGGTACTCTATCTTATTTTTAGGATATTTCCTGTTATTTTTTTTACCTTATATGTATTTGTTAGGAATGCAACTTTGTGGAATTAGAGGTTTAAGTTTTAGCTGAAGAAAGTGTTCAATTATAACACTCGAGAGGTCCTGCGATTGTCGTCTATTCGTGCAAAGTTCAGTCCTTACCTGATTTTGGGTTCTTACTTGCTTCAATTAGCTTTTGATCTTTATCGGCTTTTTATCATTATATCATTTTTGTTTAAACTTAAGAAGAATCACCCTCATGCAAAACTCTGCCCTTTGTTGATTATTGCTTTCAATTTAGATCCTTTTTTTATTCGTTCTTTTTCACTTTTTATATATCTTGCAATTTCTGGATTTCCAATGGTTTTATCTTATCTGCACTGGATATCGAAGAGACATACGTTGGCCAGTGTCGTTTCCTTCAAATTTAATAGCCACTGGGTCGAAGCTTCTACTAGAAGGTTATTAGGTCCCGATGATATCAACTTCCCAGAAGTATATTATTTTCAATGCTTGCCCTAAAATCGATCATTCGAAAACGTCTAAAAATTATAAATGTCAGTAAACTATGCAAAATAGGTATTCCTATGGGTACTAATTGTGCACCTCTCATAGCATATTTATTTCTGTATTGCTACGAGTCACAATTCATGGAAAAATTCAAAAAGACCCTTCTAAACAGCATTTAGTGGAAATTTTTAACAATACATATAAATATTTGGACGATATTTTGGCTTTAAATAATCCTGAATTTTCTAAATTTATCCTGCCAAACTTACTTTAAATAAATCTAATAGCAGCAGTGATCATACTCCTTTTCTTGATCTTGATATATCAATAAATCAAGGAAGGTTAAACACTAAAGTTTATGATAAATGGGATGATTTCTCCTTCCCTATAGTCAGTTTTCCCATCTCGACGGCGATGCTCCATTAGCCCCTTCTTACGGGGTCTACATTTCACAACTCGTTCGATATCCACGAGTATGTAGTGATGTTTATGACTTCAACGGCCGAAATCTTTGTCTCACTGAAAAACTTCTACATCAAGTTTAAGATATCATAAATTGATAAAGACATTCTTTAAATTTTATTATAGATACATTGACTTATTAAGAAATTTGGTTTTACACGCAGGGCTCTTATACAACAGGGCATTTTACACCCAAAATTCTATGGAAATATCATTTACAAAGCGCATAGATTAAAAAAAATGTCCTTCCAAACTAATTAATCCGTTGAACAAACTGATTCATAAAGGATATAAATACTGCATCGTTGTTAAATCTTTACTTCTGATTTTTGTCGGCAAAAATATTGATCAGCTCCCAAATGCTTAACACCATAACTAAATTTAAACAATTTTTTATATTGGCAGTATTTGGCATTGCGCAATATCATGTTCTTTTTTCATACGTGATGATGTTGTTATACGAAATCTATTTAGAAGTATTTCAATTGAAGTTTCATATGTAAGAANTGAAAATAACATTGTTTACCTGTGACAGTGCATATATTTATAGCAATGAAATCAACATGCGAAATCACACTATCCGATTATTTTCACGTATTACGGAATAACTTAATACATGCAGACGTATGTAGCAGTTCTTTGGATGACTACGAAGTTTTGCCATATGTAGATTTTCAGGGCTTCGAGATTCAGCTCCATCGGAGCTTTGATTCATATTGGCAGTATTTGGCATTGCACAGTATCATGTTCTTCTTTCATAATTGATGATGTTGTTAATCTATTAAAAAGTATTTCAATTGAAGTTTCATATGTAAGAAAGCTTGATATCATAGCCAAATGTCCGTAGCTAGCTATCAGTAACTGCGAGCATTTGTCCGGACAGTACCCGTGTGTATTGTCTTCATGTTTTATGTACTTCATTGTTAGGATACTCGTCTTGATAAGTTGGACTTTTTTCTAGTTTGATTTTTACTATGAGTGTTTTTGTGTATTTATTTTTTAGACATTGACCACACATAGGGGGAGGGTTTGAATCCAAGAAAACGAGTTGATCCCCACCGCAATTTTTGCGCCTGTCCCAAGTCAGGAATATATTGGTCATTGGCTTGTCCTAGTCTTTTTATAAAATTTTAGTTTCTTCATATTCGGATTATTGGATGTGGTTTGTTTCCATTGATTTATTCACCTTTTTTACCTTTTTGGGGCCATTTAGGGCTTGCTATATGATGTGAGGTTCCTAACTGTATTGAAGACCATACGGTGACCCCCTAGATGCTTTGTTTTGAGTCGTTTTAATCTGGATATGGGATGTTGTCTCCTTGACAGTTATCTCATTTCCTGTCTTTTTTATATTTAAGAAAACTTGACAAAATAAAATAGTGAGATGTGGGCACCATAACAACTGGTGGTCAGAATAACATTTGCAAATTCAAAATTAAAAAAAAAATTATTTAATGTCAAAATTTGAGAAAGTATGATTGCTTATCTGTAAGAAAAATTATCTCAAGAACGAGTACACTATAACAGCTTATACCTCTCACACGGGGAATCTTTTAACGGACTTTCTACCACGGGAAAGACAGTCTTGATTAAAAAAAGAAGGATATTTAGGATATGTACATGCATAATTGTCTTTATTCTCAACATATTGGCAATAATTACTGTAATATGAAAATTGTAGTACCCAGAAAATCAAACTAATAGAATGTATTCATATTTTAAAATTGTTATATATTCAACATGGACACGGAGCTGTAATGAGCTCTGTGTTTAAAGGCCATGGGCTGGAATTGCTGTCATGCAGCCCCTGCGCACCAAGACAGAATAGGGCTACTTTTATAGTTCACCCCTGAGTTGTCGTTGTGATGTTAATTTCTGATAGAATTCAATACATCTTTAATAAAAATGGATCTGATATGTTTTCAGCATGCCCGAGTTCCAAAAAGAAGTAACATTTTTAAAAACGTTTGAGATAAACTACAGACGCAAACGCGACATTGTTACACCTCCCTGTAAATATAAGACTATTTTATTTATCTTCAAAAGCTAAAAATTTGTGATTAGTACGAACTAAGACTTATTGTAAGCATCAGTACAATTGTTTCTTGAAGACGAGTTTGTCTCTCCTGCAGTGTGGAGTTCATAAAAAAAAATCAACGTGCAAAAGATGTATGCTCTCTATATATTTCATTTATGCTGTACGTGATCTTGAGACAATATCTCAAAAGGATCAAATATCATACTTTCAAATTTTTGCATTTTTTTTTTGTAATTTCCAAATTAAATGTTATTATGACCATTCTGTTTTTAGTGTTTTATTATGCCAACTTTCCTTGCAATTGAGTCGATGTTTGTTATCCGTGTCTGTTGTGATCGTATTGTATGGTCTTTAAATAGCGGTTGTGAAAACACTTTGCCAGTTAATTTTTATGTTTGTTGTGACGATTCCGCATCTATTGTTGAAGACAACATGGATGTAGCATTGCTCGACATCTAGCGATTCTCTCTGTTTAACTTTGTGCTACAGGCCGTCTTGAACTTACTATGAATTATGACCAAGGCTCTTTGTTGAAGACCTCATGTTGACTTCAAGATGAAGAACAACAATAAAGCCTTCTTCAATTGCCCGGTTTTGCCATGCATTTGTTAAGACTTTACATAGTGTGTATTTACTTCATTCCCTTCCATTGCTAACACAAATGCCGATAAGTTCGAATCAGAGCATTTCTGGGTTCGCGTCAGCAATAATTCATAACAATTTACCAAAATATGCATTCAAAATGGAAATTTTAGATTCAAGTTTTCAACTTTTTACAGTAAACAAACGAAAATATGTCTCGTGTTGGATGAAAATAAGGATTATGTAAAACTGTGAATATATTTTCATTTATTCTTTCGTTTAAAGGGAATCATTTCTAAACACCCCCCCCCCCCCCCCATCAAAAAAAAATAAATAAATAAAACAAGAGACTTTTGATGTTAAGAGTTAGTCTGCATTTGCCAGTACTTCGGTGCTGGCCCGAATACCGATTTTATATAAAAACTTGCAATATCTAAATTTAAGAAATTTTTTGTAAAACCTAAGGAGTATCTCCCTCTTGCATGGCTCTGTCCTTAGCTGATTTGAATCCCATTTGTAGTTGTTCTCGGTCAGCCTTTACATATATTTTGGTTAATGATTTCCAAATATTTTGATTTAATTTGCACTGAAGAGACATAAGTTGTAGAAATGCGCATATACACAAACTAAATTCAACAGTAACTTCGGTATTTTGTTATTTAGAACAATTTCCAGTTCAAAACTACACTAAAACTGACTTGGTAAACATTGAAAAGATATGGAGTAAATGCACACGAGGCAAAGTCTCTACAAATACACGATAGAATAAAACAAAGGAACAACACTTTTATTGTTGTTTTCATCATGAGGCCTTCAACATTAATGAGCTTTGCTCATACCTCATAGTGAATTTTAGACGGCTTCTAGCACCGGTTTGAGTGGAATTCTTTGCTAAAATACAAACAACGCTACATCCATGGCTTTTGTTGTCATTGATGCGGGATCGTCAACAAGCATAAATTAAACTGGCAAAGTGCTCTTACAATCACTGTCATCCATAGCACGACAAAACACTAGTGTCCTGAGTTAGTGAACGATTAAAACAGTGGTAATAACATAATAAACATAATAAGTACGAATATCTGTGGAAAGAATTACATCAATGAAATATGGGAGTTTTAAGAGCTTTGAGATTCTATAATCAAAGTTTAAAATGACACACATTATAAATAAAATGTGAATATGGTTTAAGGGGAAGTGTTAATTATTTCCTCTTTATTAACTTAAACCTTAAGGTTTTAATGGAAGTGTTAAGCACTTCCCATTTATTAACTTAAGCCCGTAAGTTGGTCATCAGGTGCTCGGTAATTGTAATTGTTTACATGTTCAATATTCACGAAAGGTTATTTCAAGACTAAAACTGAATGTGTTAAGAGTAGGTTTTCAAAGACAAAATTTATGATACCCTGTCTTTGTCCACTACTTACAATACTATTTAGTCTTTTACAGGACTTTTCTGAACATTGAACATGATACGTAGAAATATCATTTGTCCAATCGATGCAAGAAAACGGTGCAAATGACATAAGAATCGGTGAAAAGGATGGTTCAAGTGTTCGTACTGCCCTCGTCGTCTTATAGAGGTTGAACAATAGATTCCCACAGTTGCCGTTTCTGATTTTATATCAGCATTTGTCCAGTAAGGTCTCTTACATCTTAATTTTTACAAGATACACAAGAAACCATTTGTACTTGACCTTTGATTGAACAGATCTAAATCACGTGTCTGCATGATTTTTGCCTAAGATTTTTGGGGTACGAGTGAAAATTGTTCGTATTTTTGCATCACACCGAACATTAAATGTACAGTGTATAAAGATGACGAACGACAATTAAATACATTTTAAACATACATTAAGCATAAGAAAATGATTTGTTGAATATTCACTCCATATTTGATCCATTCACATATAATTTTTCAAGTCTGATACATTTTGTGATAAATTTATTCAAGATTAAGAACTGGTACCTGTTACAAATCTATTGCTACTGTCAAGCGAGTGGCAAAAGTTTCCTTTCAAAGAGATGTAATCGGCATTCAAAAAGACTGCCTGGGGAAAAGGACAAGAAGCACATTTTACACATTGTCAATTGATTGACGGCGTATGTAGAATGCTTGATTGACGGCACTGCCATGAGAAGATTTTGCATTTGATTAGCTGCATAAAAATAAAATGATCCGATCAAATGTAAAATCTTCTCAGTTCAGTACGTTCAACAAATTTCTCTACATATACACCGCTGCCAATCAATTATTAACAATGCCAGTTTCTTTCTCCTCGGTCTGTCTTTCAGGAAGTCGGCTTGGGGTGTAAAATTTAATCTCTTTGAAATGAATCTTTTGCCACTTGACAATCGCAATAAAGTTGGCAGAATATAAAAGGTATATGCAGAAAACAATACTATAACTAATTACGTTTTGCTAGGTACGAAATATGCGTGTGAAATACTACACCGTATATACCAGCAACAGTGGTTGTAGATGCTTTAGGAACAACATAATGTCACGTTTGATAAGTAGTGTGGAACTATCGTATTTGGTGCTTTGTTCCACATGTCTCGTTTGAGAAGTCGTGTGGAACTACCGTATTTAGTGCTTTGTTTCACATTTTAAAACTGTACATTATGTCACGTTTGATAAGTAGTGTGGAACTACCGTATTTGGTGCTTTGTTTTACATTTTAAAACTGTACATTATGTCACGTTTGATAAGTAGTGTGGAACTACCGTATTTGGTGCTTTGTTTACATTTTAAAACTGTACATTATGTCACGTTTGATAAGTAGTGTGGAACTACCGTATTTCGTGCTTTGTTTCACATTTTAAAACTGTACATTAT
Source organism: Modiolus philippinarum (assembly GCA_002080025.1). Lineage (NCBI taxonomy): Eukaryota > Metazoa > Mollusca > Bivalvia > Mytilida > Modiolidae > Modiolus > Modiolus philippinarum. Next base: position 47,892 of record MJUU01022573.1, read on the forward strand.
GTCACGTTTGATAAGTAGTGTGGAACTACCGTATTTGGTGCTTTGTTTCACATTTTAAAACTGTACATTATGTCACGTTTAATAAGTAGTGTGGAACTACCGTATTTGGTGCTTTGTTTTACATTTTAAAACTGTACATTATGTCACTTTTGATAAGTAGTGTGGAACTATCGTATTTGGTGCTTTGTTTCACATTTTAAAACTGTACATTATGTCACGTTTGATAAGTAGTGTGGAACTACCGTATTTGGTGCTTTGTTTCACATTTTAAAACTGTACATTATGTCTCGTTTGAGAAGTAGAGGTGACTGCCGTATTTGGTGCTTTGTTTTACATTTTAAAACTGTACATTATGTCACGTTTGATAAGTAGTGTGGAACTACCGTATTTGGTACTTTGTTTTACATTTTTAAACTGTACATTATGTCACGTTTGATAAGTAGTATGGAACTACCGTATTTGGTGCTTTGTTTTACATTTTAAAACTGTACAAAGCATGCAGTCTGTCGAGTTGCCCATTTAGTGGGATATTTATCTGCAAAATTTAAAACTACGATGTCAACTTGCAACAAAGTCGGGAAACTGTAAAATTGTTCTGGCGAAATTTTGAATTCAAGTTTTTTTTTTTTACTTTCGTAGCATATTACTTTGAAATTGCATATTCATCGTATTGATTTTTATTTCATTTAATTTATTTAGGGTAATTTCTACCTTATCTTCATATTTCTAAGATTTATTGTTATATTACAGTCAAATAAGTTTTGATTGTTGTCAAATGTATATTATTATTATCGAATAAGCTGCTAATATGTGTATTTTTTTAAATTCTCAATTTTATTTTTCATTTTCTTTTTAAATTGATGAATATGCTCGTTTATTACTATAGTTATACATTTAGTAAAAAGTGTTTTTTCTTCTGTATATTTCGCATCCAGTTTTTTTATAAATGCGGAAAAAAATTGAATGCAGCCACAGAAGCTCGCGTAAGAACATACTAGTGACAGAACATACACAAGTAATTATTTTATTACAGGGCTCCATGAAAAGGATACTAGTAACCTTCATTAACAAGGTAAGACATGAATCCTTTAGGTTTACGCATAAAAATGTTTTTTTTTAAATTTTGCTTATAAACTTATAAACAAAATACCGAAGTTACTGCAAATTTACTATTTGTGTATGGCCATTTCGGTAACTTGCATCTCTTCACTTCAGATGACATCAAAACATTAGATATCTAAAAAAAAGGTGATATTTGAGACAGACCAAAGTTTAATATGAAAAAGAAAGGAAATGTCAAGGAGACAACATCCCATATCAAGGTTAAAACGACCAAAAACAAAGCATCTAGGGTCACCGTACGGTCTTCAACACAGTGAGGAACCTCACACCTTATAGCAAGCCCCAAATGGCCCCAAAAAGGTAAAAAAGTGAATAAACCGCATCCAATAACCCAAATATCAAGAGACTAAAATTTCATAAGAAGACAAGGACAAGCCAATGACCAACATATTCCTGACTTGGGACAGGCGCAAAAATTGCGGTGTGGTTAAAATCGTTTAAGTCCACATTTTTTTATTTATTATTGATTCAAATTAGTAAGTTGTATATCTAGTTAGACTGACAAGTTTTAGATAGCACTTCAAAACAGATCACAAATTCACCTTCTTCTATGAAGAAAATCAAGTGTCGTGTAAGCACATTGGATATGCTATAACCAAATACAAATATGTGTTATTCAATTTTATTTAATACAATTGTTTCGATTGCCAACACCCGCGCCTATGCTTACCACGATTATTTCAATTTGCTGTTCATATCAACCAATAAAACTCTCATTATGGAATTCATTCATTTATTTTTACATTATTAATGATCAGATACGGTTGTTCTATAGTTAGACAATATCAAAAAGCCTGTATTTGTTAAATGAATTTAGAAATTACCTTAAAAATACCGAGGCTTCATTCCGTGTATGGCACTCGGTAGATTCCTATTTCGATATTTTTGAAAATGAGTACTTCTTTTTTGACTACTTTTGGATTATGGCTTTCCATATTATTTGATTTTAATGCTGCTGATGAGAGTTACTCCTTGAAACACGTGTACAGCATAACGAAATTTACTGTTTTTATGCAACTTCGGTATTTTTTTGTATTTTAGAATTACTACGATGAATATGTCATTCAAAGAATATTATTCGAAAGTCAAAACTTACATACACAACCGCGAAGTGATATTTTTATTTATTTCTTGATTTTGTTGCAAGTTGGTTTTGTAGTTTTAATTTCCATCTTTATGAACGACACTTGAAACTAATTAATGCTGTCTTTTGTGTTAAACAAAGCATCAAATGAGATAATTTCATCCTACCTATCATACCAGATATTGATGAATCCGTAGTGTCCGTTGGTCCGCACAGATCTACAAGCCTAGTTTTTTAAATGCACAACCAACTGACGGAACACGTGCATAATGCCGATAAAGAAGACAAATTTAACTGTGATTTTGATTTATACATACTTCAACGGTGCAGGAGAACGACTTTTGAGAAAGATTTTCTGGAACATTTTGATGGATCTACCATAGAGTAAGGTCAATTTCCTCATCAAATAGTGATGTTTGGAAAGAGAAAGGAAAAGTATTTCTTCCTTATACAGTGTAATAAGTATATATGTAGATTTCCCACTTATATTTTTAGATAAAGTCTTACTTTTAATCGTCGAATGATAAAGATTTTATCTACTAGGGTGACGACAGACAAGTCCTTCATTTCTAAGTAGTGGATCAATTATATGATGTTAATCGGCATTTGACGAGTACATGGGCTAGATTTCTTGATGTCTTGATTCCAAAATAGCCATTGAAGACGTACCAACTTTGACTAACGTAAAACAAAATACGATTAATACTCAAGTTGCATAAAAAAACGGCAAATTTCGTTATGCTGCACACGTGTTTCCTTTCATCAGAAGCATTAAAATCAAACAATGTGGAAAGCAATAATCCAAAAGCAGTCAAAAAAGAAGTACTCATTACCAAAAATATCGAAATAGGTATCCAAATTCAGTACCAAGGACATCTACTGAGTGCCATACACAGAAAGGGGTTAGAATTTTGATAAAAACAGAAAATTTCTATAAATTGCAAAGTAATTATTTCATGTCAGAAGAGTCTGACTATTGGGCTGGTGAATTCCCCCGGGAACCTCTTGTCCACCAGCAGTGGCATCGGCCCAATGGTTTCAAAATACAATTAATACTCAAGTTGCTTAAAAACGGTAAATTTCGTTAGAGGACGACCATTTGATCCCCGGGGGGGGGGGGGGGGTTTGGGGGCTGGCAAATTTGGAAAGGTTAGATTTTTTATTTTCAACTCCATTATGGTCATAATAATTATTTCCAAGCCTTTGAAGTCCAGATTATTTATTTTCTTGAATAACAATAAAATTTTGACCATTAGGAGTGGAAGTGTAACCAGGCAAGATTATTTAATTTCAACTTATCTGGGGCCAAGATATTTATTAACAAAATCTGCCAGCCCCCTACGAATCAAATGGTCGTCCCCTTATGCTGTACAAGTGTTTCAAGGAGTAACCCCTCATCAGCAGCATTAAAATCAAACAATGTGGAAAGTCATAATCCAAGGTAGCAAAAAAAGAAGTACTCATTACCAAAAATATCGAAACAGGTAGCCAAATTCAGTACCAAGGACATCCACCGAGTGCCATACACGGAATGAAGCCCAAGTCTTTGAAGGGATTAGATTTTTGATAAAAACAGTAAATTAGATATCGAGAAGAAGGTATTTCTATATACTCTTCCATACACTTCTCGTCGTTTGTCATTCATTTTCATATATTAGTATATATTGTTCCTGTATTCATGTATCCATATGTATATGTATAGTTGGTCACTATTAACACTAATACGAATAAGTATAAAATGAGGGAATATTTAGTTGTGAGTAATGTTTCTTTTACTCAAAATGCATATAATTTAAATAAGTTCTGACATTACTAATAAGTATGACTCATTAACAGGAAAATAAAATAAAAATAAATTTGAATAAAAAAAGATATAACACACTCGTTATTAAGGACTCAAAGCTGCAAAAGAAACAGCGACGTCAAGCCTATACTAAGAACTTCGAACAATAAATTAGGTGAAATATAGCTGAGTATCGTGTGCATTTTTGTCACATGTACATTCACTCCATATTCTTTTATAGTTTTCAATTAGTCGAATACACATGAAAACATGATGAAAATCCCCCTCCCTCCGAAAAAGAAAATGAAATGATTTAAAAAGAAGACGGGGAAAATGAAAAAAAAATCAGGAATCAGGAAAATATCTCAGCAGGGAAAATCATTGAACAAGAAACACTTGAGGATCTTCCTAGAGTACTTCATAAAGGGCACGTCATAAATCATATCAAGCATTTCAATTTTTATCTAATCAACATAACACAAAAATGTGAATAAATAATTACAAATATTATTTTCAAACAGCAACGCTTCTTAAATATTTCACTTCAGTGAGTTATATTACTTCTTAGCACTTCTATATAGTTTATAAACGTCCAGTCAGCAACATCATGGCTGTATTCAGGAATACGCTTAAGCATCGATATACGAAGATGGAATAAAGGAACAACAGACAACCTAATTAAGGGAATGAGTGACTTTCTGTGACATACAAGATATATTTTAATGTAGCATTCAATACTAATACGACAAAGGCAAAGAAAAATATATTGACATAGACTCAAACCGGGAAGGACACAGAAAATAACAGACAACAAGAAGATCATTTGAGAAACATTATTTATAACATGCAAAATATAATGAGCATGATTTGAATGAACAGACTGAGAAATCCATCGGAGTTAAGGAATATGAAATTTAATGGAACATTATTTTATTTGCTTGCACCTATGACATCTGTGGAAGTAAATTGAAATTCTCAGAAAAGTCAACATATTCTGGTAATAGATCTTGATAAGTCATGACTTTCAAAGTTAGAAAGTTACGTGGAAGAAGATGCTCTTATCTAAAATAGAAAGTAGAGCCCATGCTATTTACCTTATCATGTTTACTTCTCACTTCAACATCAACTAAATCAGTGAATGTCTGCTGTCTTGTCCTGCGTTCTTATTTTTTTCTAAATTATTCACATACATATAATCGTTATTATAGTTTTATACAAAGTTTTACTTACCAACTAGCACAATGTCATATTTTGGTCATTTTTTTTTGTGTACACATCGAACGAGGAAGGACAATTAACGCTCCAATGCACCAACATTTTTATGAAAACTATCTATATGTATTAAATTACAAATATAACAAATATCAATACCTGTTAGCCAACATGTGTACAAACTTTGCTTAATGATATGTTAATAATATGTAAATCAGTATTTTTATTTACAACTATATCTGGAAAATCCTTCAAAATCGATAACATGACCTTATTTTGGAATGTTAGAACAGGTCGTGACTAAATATAGTGGATGAAAAATTTATGTTCAAAATCAATGCTGGAGATGCACATTTGTCTTATTTACCGTAAAATGGTATCTTGTCTTGCTTTCCTGCACTTCAGACAGAAAAGAAGGAAAAGCACATACAGATGCATTGAAGGTCTGACGTTCTTGATTTTCAGTGCAGATAAAATCAAACGTTTCGAAAAATCAAAAGTCAACATAATAACAATTAATGGTGTACATTTATATACTTTAATAGTTGAGCTAGAGTGCTTTCAAAGATATATAAAAACTAACAAAAGGGGGTTTAACTTTTTTAAATATATTTTTAATTTATGTTATTTTCAATGGACCATAATCTCATGCAGTGCGAATAATGAGTAATAAAAACAGTTACTCTCCACTCCATATACATGTCTTTAAAATGTGTACGTATATAAGTTAAAGTATTGGTCAGCTATATTTACATGTAGATACATAAAACTGAATCATGTAATAGTACAGGAACAATATACTTATATACTAACAACTTAATTGTTTTTAAATGTTGAGAAGTGTACTGAAGAATAGTATATAGGTGAAATAGATAATGCTTTTGCACACAGCTGTGGGAAACACTATTATCTATATATTAACTTAATGTTTCTTACCTGTTACAACCTTATCCTTATTCTACCTATTTCCTACCCACCTAATGTTCATCGTGTACAATGTTACAACTCTAGGTTTCCTACGAAGAGGAATGACCCGCTTACCGAAAGCTATATTTAAATATAGCCTAAGTGGCCGAGTGGTCTAGGCGGTGTTGCCATAAAAGAAAATTAGCAGGGGTTCTAATCCAGCCGAAGACTTTACTGGATTGTCCGATGTTAACAGGACTAAAAAGATGATTTTCATCACTGTTGGCATACGGAATCATATATTCTTCCTTTGCAGCTCACCTTACCAACACATTATCATTCATATCGAATAATATATAGGACTTCTTTCATCTTTATTTAAAAAATGGTAAGGGTATAATTCCAAAGCCCCTTTGAATCAAGGCATCAAGAAGTCAATGTTTGTAGTCCATCTGATGAGCAGATGAGCAACAATATAATCTTCATTGAAGATCTTTTGGTGGCTTTGAGTTGTTATTGCTCCCCTTAGGGTCGTTGTCTCTTTGACACATTCCCCGTTTCCCTTCTTTTTCTTATTTAATATTTATAATCCATTTGAAGAGAAGGACAACAAAATACCGAAGTTACTGTTAATTTAGTTTCTGTATATGCGCATTTCGACAACTTATGTCTCTTCAGTGCAGATCAAATCAATACATTTGGCAATCCATCCACCAAAACATGTGTGAAATCTAATAGAGAACAAATTACCAACAGCATCTAAATAGGAAAGCCAAAATCAGCTAAGTACAGAACTATGATAATCATGTACTCACCGTAGCTAATAAATTCATAATTGAATAAAATAACATTGTTGTTGTACCTGTATATAAGGCATATTTGAACTTGGTCCCATATATGTGGCAGACAAATCTACATATACACTTGCTACACTGTCATAGGAAGAAATACTTCAGTTTTTTCTCCTTCCAAATTATCATTCGAGGATGAAGGAGTCGCCTAACTTCACTAAAATAAGCTGTGTACGAGGGAGAGACTCCTTAGTTTCGAACAAATTTTGTAAATGCGATCTATGGCCACCATATTATCAACATTTGACTATGACTATATTTGCATTAGAGGCATTTTTATATTGAAATAATTACATAGTACACTGTACACATCTTTGTGCACATTACTTACCTATGCTCGGCCAAACAACGAATGAGAACAGTGTTAGAGCATAAAAGAAGATATAAATAGATATTTTTAGGAAGAGTAGAATTAATGTTACATGTATATGACTACATATGATGATACTGAAATAAAACAAGACATTTACTCTCGAGCATTTACTCCATATTATGATGAACAAGGATGACTGTTATCAACAATAAAAGCATTGTTCCCGGATTGCATAGTTTTACCATGTTATTTTAGAGATTTTGTCTAATCTGCTTTACTCCATATCCTTTCATTGATAAAACACTAGCAGTGCGAAAGGACAGTTTATTTGGAGCACAAAATGCTCAAGATATGATGCACACTTAATATGTAAACAAACTGATCTTTGCAAGTTGTAATTTCATGACATGTAGTAACTTTTGAGTGCTTGGAAATAGTGTTTATCTACTTGTAGCATCAAATGGTCCTGAGAACAATGTGTGTGACTGATTAACGTTAGAAAATTACTGCATAGGATACTTAACAACTTAGAATATTATGGACTTTAGCACTCCAATCCATGTTATTTTTCCAAGCACCAACTTTTCAATAATCAAATTTATTGTGCTTCTACAAAGAACGTAGTTTAAAAATGTTGACGCCCTCCGAAATTTTTCAAAAAGGGGTGAGGTTTTGTTATTGAAATAAAATTGTTTCCTAAAACTTCAATTGAAATTTCATTTCNCATGCCAATATCAACACTAACCTTCGCCGATTTCAATGGGGATATTAAAGGGGTCTTCAATACATATATTACTTACTTATATTGTAGATATTGTGTTTATAATATGAATTAAAGATACTCATCCTACCTTATCAAATATCTATCTTCTAGAAGAAACACCATGTACTTACCTATTTAGTCACACATTTGTCCTATATAAACATCTGAACTAGGAAGCTCAATTGACATTCCAATACACCTGTATATATATATATAGACACTACAAGCATAAATTGTGTGAAAAAATATTAAATGAAATATTTAATTTATTTCAACTTTTTGGAGATAGTATCATTTTAAAACTCAGAAAAATCATTTTAAAATTCGGAAAATCCTTCATGTTGACATGACCTTATTACTTTGGAATATTCTGTAAATGGTGGGGATTTTAAATGAAAATACATTTAAAACCACCCTTAACCGGAAGTAATTTGGATATATGTACCATATATGTACCAGTTGGTATGCCCAAAACTTAACAATATTGCTTTGTGAAACATAAACCATTTGTTACTTCACTCACTCTAGTCAAAATGCAGTGTTTGTTTTTCGACACCTACCAGCCAAATTTGTTGATTGTGTCTGGGCTTACCGTGTGGGGTAAAAAGCCTTTCATACACAGAAGTATACATGAGATATGCTGAGCATGCGTTCAGATTCCACAACCTTCTAGTTGAGGTGTGCAGGAAACAATTTCAACTACATTGCTTCAGGATTTTTAAAGATTATTTTGCCGAAACAAAGTTAGAAGTTCTCTATCTTGATTAGAAATAACTAAATATCAAAGTTAGAATTTAGGAATAAACACATTCTGTTTGAGAAGTCATCTATAATTCTCAATCATTTGCAAACTACACAAAATATGTCATGCCCTCCCTCAAATAAAAAAAAAGATACTACCGCGGTATAGTCTTAGTGAATTATTTTCATAAGTCAATGTTTTGCTTTTTTTAAATATTTTTGTTATTTAAGATAGGAATCACCTATAGAGTATTTGTTGTGTTTTTTTTATGTTAACTAAGAGGACAACAAGCGGCAATGGGAGCGGCTACAAATTGGTACTCTCATTGTGCATTGCACCCCTATTTTTCTATAAAAAGCGGGTTTTGAGAGCTGCCAGTTTGCTTTGGCATTCATGACAAGTCGTTTGAGTTCTACTTTTTCTTGGTTTGTTCCAATATATGACTCCAAGGCTCTAGATTTACTGCACTTTGGCATCCATGTACTTGACATTTGGAATTTGTCGTTAAAATCAGGCTCCGAGTCTGAATCTGTATGGTCAGATATACCTTCCTCTCGCTATCTCGCTATCTTTCAAAATATTCTTTTAAACGCAGACGTCTGAAAAAAGCATGTATGTCATCTTTGAATAATGTCATATTCGAATGGCCTGGAGTTGGACAAAAACCTAACCCTTTCGATAAAAACCCATCTTCGGCCTTTGAGAGAGGACTTGCAAACAAGTTTAAAACCGTAGACCTTTGGTTATTTCTTATTTTCAATCTATGTTTGCTTTCTGAAACCGTCTATTTTTTGTATGTTTTTAACGGGTTTTGTTAACTCTAGTAGCCGGAAAATAAGTTTGATGTTACCTATAGAAAACATGCGTTGTTGTTTATTTAGCAATTGTGTTTGATACTTTTTGACAAAATACAATAATTTTTCATTATAGGTGAAATTATCAGACGGAATATTTATTACTTGCCTTACTTTTCCAGTCCTTTCAAGGACTATGTCACACACATTTTGGTGTAAGTTGTGTGAGATTAATTGAGATTAATTGTTCCAACCCCCGGAACCCCCCTCTGGATCCGCCAATGGTAGATGCATATGTCTGTCAATTCCTTGTCATTCATACAGGTTTTTAAAAAATAAATATTCCAAATACTACCCATTTCTTGATCTATTTATTTTTATTGACTCTGGTAAACTAAAAATTAAAATATATAATAAAAGGTTCACTATTACTAATTACCCTTTCCTCTGGCTCCATCCTATGGGGTGTATAGTCCTCAACTAGTACGATTCGCAGGCGTTTGTTCTACTCTTGACGATTTTAATGAGCGCAACCTACAGCCAAACTCTCACATCAGGGTTACAGATTTCATAAAGTTGATACAATTAGGGACCGACCATTTAACCTGAAGGGGGAGGGGTATGGTTCTTTTTCTGGAAAGAAACAAATTATTTATTTTCTGCACGCGTATCAACAAAATATTTTTTTTTTCAAAATTAACATTATTTTTTGGGGCAGAAAGCCTCATTCAGATATTTTTTTTGTCATCATTTTGGCAGCCAAAATATTTTTTTCACATAAAATCAGATCCAAAATATTTTTTTAGAAAAAAACCATAGCCCCCCCCCCCCTTTCAAGTTAAATGGCCGGTCCCTTAAGAAGTTTTATAATGATAGATGTGAACATTTGATATCTTAATATGGAGTTTCTCTCAAACAGCTTATTTCTAAGGGTATTTCTAATCCTCGTTTAAAATGCAAGAAACTGATTAAAGATCCAGAAAGACTGGGACGTAACTTACACTCTTTGCATATTAGGGGATATTGACAAGATACTCTACTTGCATCTGTTAAGTGAGCTTTGAGATCTAGTGACCTTAAATTTTTACACACATACTGGCCTCTCACTCACTGATACTGCCGATGTCTACTGATATATATGATGATTCTTGACCAAACCCTTCGTGAAGTTTTGAGTTTGATTTTTCTTCCGTAGTGTGATAGTGTTTTACCAGCAGACTAGGCTACTTGAGCTAGCCGGTATTGTAGCGGCGAGCACCCTTTGACCCTTCTTTCAAAATTACGTAGTGTCATTTTCTCCCCTTTAAAGATTGTGGTTATGGAGTTGTATTGGGGTTTATTTGTATGTTTATTCAACTAGAGGGAAACAGGACAGCTAAATGGGAGGTTTTGGTACCCATAAACCGTTTTAACCCTACTGCTGGCTTTTGCTAGTTCCGGTACCAAGTCTGGCTGTCCCGAGTTCTTATCATTGTTTACGTTTGTATTTTGTCTTATTCGTGTTTTTCCTGTGTAGTTCATTGGCAGATTGTGGCATTTGATTATAATTTTCAGCCATTGTAGGTGTTTCCTGTTATCCATTTTTTTACATTGTTCACCTATTAAAAATTTTCCGAATGAAAGTACCCAATTTAGGCTTTTTTATGCTGCGTTCAGACGTACATTTAATGCGAATCGAATACGCATCGAATGCGAATCGAAAACGGTTGTTGCGTTCAGACTTTAACAAATTATGAATGCGCATCGAAAACGTTTCAGCTAATTCGCATTATTGAAAACGTATCAGGCATACGTTTTCGATAATGCGAATTAGTTAATACGTATTCGATGCGCATTAAAGTACCGTGTGAACGCAACTTTTTGAAATTTGAGAATAATAAAAATAAGAAATAAACTAATTACAATAATGATAATATTATATTCATAATAATAATAATTATTATTATTATCATTATTATAAATGAAATCAACAATGAAATAACATGGAGTAAATGAGCACGAGACGACGTACGTCTCTAGAAATATATTGTAAAAACTAAGTAATGGAACTATTCTTTTATTCATGTTCTTCATCTTTAAGTCAAAATAAAGCAAGCTTACACTTCATAGTAAGTTTAAGATGGCCCCTATTGCAGCTTTTTAGCAGCCTGAGAATTCATTGCTAAATGTAAATATTAATTGTATATCATGATACACATCAAAATATGTTTTTTTTTTTTTCCTGTATACTGCTGTTAAGCGATTGTTGACAGGAATACCAATGCATCTCGCCGGTGTCTTCTCATATCAAGTAAAAAGTGTGTTTTTTTAGTTCATTTCTTCAAGCTGACGTCACTACATATGATGACGTAGATTGTACTGACGTAATGTAAGATGCATTCATTTTTTCCGACAATAGATTGCTGTGTGTATTGTAAATGTTTACTTATTTTGGGAATTGGGCAACAACAAAATATGATTATATATAAAAGAGTCTTTATAATGATAATTCTAATATGGCTTCCTGTATTAGCTTTGTAAATAGAGGCATGTTATAATACCAATATAACACTCTTAGCACATGCGCAAAAGATTCATAGTTTCTGTTGTATATTTTGAATCTATTTTTCATTTTAACTTTCAAAATCTACCATCCATCAACAAATTTTTAATTAAATTTGTTTCCGAAATTCATTATGGAATTTTTTTTCTACTTGAAAAGGCAATGTTCGGGACAAACTTTAATTTTCCTACTTGTGACGTCACAAATAAAATCGTAATGTCCGGTTCGTCAGCAGCGTTGGTTGGAAAGTTTGAATGGAGATTAAAAGGACTTGAGGCATTTTCTACAGTTAAAATAGCAATTAAATCAAACAAAAGTAAGTTTTTATTGTATTTGTGGAAAGTTTTTTGTCAGCGAGTTTGTTTATCAAAATCAAAATGTTACGGAACCATTAGATAGTCGCTGCTCGCTTCGGGTATAAATGGGTGTAATTTCCATATTAGAATCGAAATAAATCATACCCGCTAAATACTATATTGCCCTTATAAAATGGGCTTTCGTTGTTTTTGTATATTTTACCCCTCGCTAACGCTCGGGATAAAATATTTGCAAAAACAACTCAAGCCCATGTTATAATGACAATATAGCATGGCGGCCATGTTTTATTTCTTAAATAATGTATAATTCAATCCGGAAATTTTGGTAAATAATTCGTTATTCGGATACTGAAGTACTTAAACTAAAGGAAGTTCATTGATCGATATATATTTTCATTAATTAATTAAATAGTCAATCATCTAAACAAGTGATCATTACCAATGCACATTGGTGATTAGACGTGTGAACGATGGAGCGTATTCGATACGCATCGAAAACGTATTATATCTGTACGTGTGAACGCAAATACGTTTCGAATGCGTATTAGTTTGATGCGAATTGGATAATGCGCATCACAAAACGCAGCATTATATTCGTTGAATTTGTTTTTTAAATCTGACATCTGAATGAAGATTACAGGATTCATGGGAATGCGAAAAGTCAGCTATCGAAAATGTCATTATACAAGTTACAAGTTCCCTTTTTTAAACCTCGTCATTTTTTTTCCTCTGAACAAATTCTTTCTGGGAAGACGAAACGTTTTGGTCATTATAAGGTGGTCTTTCAAAATCATCGCTTTTGTTTCCTACATACAGCCAAATCCATACTATAAAAATCGCTGTTTAGTAGTATTGTTGTCAAATGAGATTTTTTTTTTCTCTTTTCAGGTCAATTCTGAACTTCACTGTGAAAACCAAATCTCAAAAAAGAGATAGGCACAAATTTTTGGCTTCTCTATTTTTTAATTACCGATACTACATCTATATACTTTATCCCAATATTTAATTTGCACTGATGAGACATAAGTTGTCGAAATGCGCATATAGAAAAAATAAATTAACAGTAGCTTCGGTATTTTGTTATTTATCACACTAAATGAAAATTATGGGGTGACCTATCTATTGCCAAGATTTTGTAAACACTACAAAGGAGTCATAAACTGACAGGAATTTTCACTACAATTTTCATCTAGCTCTGTCTCGTTAACAATGAAAGCAATACTTTTGAATGCATAAAATAGATTATAAGTAATTCTAAAAAAAGGATATTTCTGTATTCCATATGACACCCAATATTCCATATGACACCCAAAGCAAGCAATACTAAACTTCATGTACTTTTCATGTTTTCAATGTGAAATGGAGGTCTTCAAACTTTATTTTATTTCATTTTAACAAACATTAAACAAAAACAACACTTTAGTTTCAGTTTCTTTAAGTTATCTTTTAATTCTTATAACCACATAAAATAGAAAAACTCAATTTAAGCTACTAAAACCAAGTTATCATTAAGTTTTGTTAATACATTTTCTGTGTTTTAACTAGCGTTAACAGCGCAGGAACAACAAAAATTACTTAAACTCATTTTAAGTAGCGTTAATTCGAATTTAGTAACTTTAATTGAATTTAAGTAGAGAAAAACTAAGTTTTAGTAACTTAAATTGAGTTTTTCTATTTTTTGTGGTTCGCGCTTTCCATAGATTCCGGATTCCAATTTGCCTAAAATATAAGTCTGACGGCCAAATCAATTACTATTTCTGAAATTAGAGATATTTCACATTCTGACGAAACTCGACGTAACCCGACGAAAGAAACCTTTCACGACGAATCACAACCTGAATGACACGAAGGGGACCATTAACTGAAGATATCATGTTATTCATTTCAATATTATTTTTAGATTATTTCTAAGACGACGACTAAACGCATGTGTTTGTCAAGCTTATCACCTTATACACATGTAATATTAGACATTATTCACATAGAAATAAAATGTTGTAAAGTCTTCAACCGGTCGAGTGCACCCTTGTACTGGTAGCTTGCCAAGCCGGTGAAATCACCAAACATTGTCAATTAAAATATTTTTAACTATTGATATACTATGAAGATCAACATAGCAAAATCCTGCACAATACGTATTAAAGAATGGAGATCGTGCCGGAAACGCCAAAACTGAAAAAAATTGCTTTCTATGTCGACTTAAAACTAGAGCGGATAAAACTTCCTTCAATCACGGACCATATGAATATGGTATAGCACTCTTTTGTTTCTCTATGCACTATAAAGTATCATCAATAAATAACGATATTATTACAAACCAGTTCGCTATTCATTGCAATCTGATTGACTTGTCGATAACGTGTAATCCGTGCATAGGGCAAGAATAAAACAAGAAGAATTATTTATTTCTAGAAACTGAAATGTATGAAGCGGAGATTAGCATATCAATATATCTTTTGAGCGGATCTAGGACGACGTTTTTTATTTTTTTTTTCAATTTTTTCTGTGATTTTTATTTTTATTATTTTTTTTTTTGGCAGAATTTTTCTAGCGTTTGTTTTGTTTATTTTTTTTTTTGTAAAATAAATATCATTTTTCTACAACGGGGATATACCAATAGCTTTAATTTGAAATAACAGTCTTGATATTGTCTTTTCAACTTAAAAATGACCAATTTACTGAACAAAAATGTATGTCTCAGGCAACGAATAAAGATTCGCCCCTTCGATGACATGAATTTGAAGTTCCATATTTTTCATGCTCGTGTCAAATTTGAAATCCACTCTTTTTCATAAAAGTGTCACCGTCTCTGAACCCCATTCCCATCGAAAAACGGAATGGCATAACTAGCTAACAGACAACACTCATACAAGTTAACTCCATTGTTTGCAAAGTCACGTGTATTATA
>MJUU01022574.1:488-11396 GCA_002080025.1 Modiolus philippinarum
TTTTTTATATGGAAATATACGCTCATCAGGAGCTTGCATAAAAAATGACAGAAAAGGAATAAATGCACATGAGACTCTTCTAATAATGGTAGAGCACAAAGCAATGGAATTTGCTATATCAATTACAGAGCTATATGACACATTTCGTAATGTTTGCGTCCTAGTGTCTGTATGTCGAATTTTCTGATGGACATGATTCCTCTGAAATCCTACTCGGTTTTTTTCTTAATTACAGGATTGAGAGTCATTGTAAGTAATAGATCAAATCGAAGCGGCATTTTGATTTATCAAATTTTGTTCGAATTTTGGCCAATATAGAACTTTGAATATATTTCAACATTGCTATTCAATGGCAGATCTTGTGGATTTAACTCCTAAAAACAGAGTTCTTATAGATAATTATAAGAAGTATTGTCTTTTCATTATAAAAGTTTTCTCCAAGAAAATGTAAGCCAGCAAATGGGGTTTCTGTTTGTGGGTATAGACGGTAACATTTGTCTTTATTAAGTAGATCTTAATCGGCCAAGGTGCGAAGGATAAGTGCGCTTCTAAAATCTTATACATAGTGCAGGGAAATATTATATAAATCAAGCAAAACAATTCTGAGAAATGAGTACTAAGTTTCAAACAGACCTAGTTGTCCAATATCCCCCCTTTGTCCTGCATATGAATTTAAAAAAAAAACGTATAAAAAGGTAATCACCCGCTTAAAAAAGTGTCATTAATCGGTAGGTGGCCAAACAAAATTAAAATGAACATTAAACCAAACGACACTAAATATTTTGTGCACTTTTTAACACTATTATAAAATAAATTTCCGTTTAATTTCTTCATAGTTTTTGACGATATTCTAAAGTTCTTTGGAGCTTTAATGACGTCATAATGTGAAACGTGGAAGCTGTATAGGATATATCAGCGACCTACATACTGTATTTTTTCTGACGTCTTTTTCTATTTGTGTAATAATTAAACTGTTTTGAATACCTAATCAGAAAGAGCAAATGTAATTGATGTTTATTTATTCGTTTGATTTTTTGTAAACACTTGCAAATAAGTTATAATGCCTTTGAAACGTTGCTTCATATATTCAGGACAGCTTCTGATATATCCGGGTCAGCCGGATACGGCTTTGACGGAAGCGCTCTTGTAGCTGATATAACAATATGGAAGGATGATAAATATATACTATTAGTCATTTGTTTTGTGCGTATGCAATACGAGCTGAGAAATCCATCCGAGCAAAAAAAATTACTAATAGTATTTTTATCGCTAATTCTGTTATTGAAACATATCGGATATATGTTTCCTTTTCCAATGAAACATTTTTTAGCTAAACAAATTATTATTGGTTAAATATAGCGCTTTATTTCTTGGGATTATTTTTGTCACAAAACGTCAAGCGACGTCATATTAATACGCTGTTGCTAACGTCCCATAGAGATTGACGATAAATGTTTGTATCGGCGAAGTGCAGTGATAATAGAATAATCGTCGCTCGGGAACAATTGAAAATTGCGCAAATTAGCGATAAAGAATTATATCTGTAAGCCGTACTTAACAATTAAATACATTTAGGAGTTAAAACAAATCAAACGACACAAACCTAAAAGTTAGATATTCAAGCGAAAAACTAGCTTGTTTTCCATTATATCCCTGTTGTGAAGCACGTGGAATTAGCAATAAATAAATTGAAAGCAATTATCGTCATGACTAGTGCTTATAAATAATCTATGTAATCTATGTAAAAATATTAATCGATAGCTGTGACAAAAGATAATAATGAAAATAAAAACGAACGAAATATTTAGATACACATGTATTTTGTACATAAAAATAAAAGGATATAGAATAAAATTAATGTATATGAAACAAAGACTATACATCGTAGAACCAAACAATTGGACAAGGCTTTCATTGTCGTCTTTCACTAAGCATTCAACAATTAACTTTGCTCATACATCTTAGTATGTTGTATCAGCATACGTTCAAAATCCCTAGCACCAGTTGGACTGGCTTTCATTCTTATTTATCGAACAATGCCACACAGAGGTCTTTTTTAGCATATTGATGCGGAACTTTGAATAAACGTAAAACTGAAAAAGCGCTCTTACAATCACTGTCATCTGTTGCCCGACAGAAGTACTAGTTTACTAAATTAGTGAACAGAGACAAAATAAAGACAAACACCAGGACGCTAATTAAGTCGAAAATAAGAAAACCTGTCATTATAAAAAATAGTTAAATGTGGGCACTATGTGCAGCTGATCTGAAAAACATTGAGAAATTACAAAAACAATAATAAATTGAAACTTGAAAGTATCATAGTGTATCCATATGCAGAATCCCATAAAAAAAGGTACATGAAATAAATAGAAAGCATACATCTCTCGTATGGAAAATATTTTTTACTGCCTTCACACTACAGGAGAGTCAAACTCTAGGTTTAAATAAACAATTAAAGAATATGGAGAAAATGAACACCAGACAAAGTCTCTACAAATACATGGTAGAACCAAACAATTAAACAATGAAGTCACAATGAAGCCTTCAGCAATGATCTTTGTTAGTATCTTATTGTAAATTTAAGATGGCTCAAGAACCGTTCTGATTGATTCAGTGGTAATGTTTAACAATGCACATACATGTCTTCTTAGCACATGAATGCGGAATTGTTTACAATCATAAAATTAACTGACAAAACGCTCTTTCAGTGCACTAAATTTTTAGATAAATTACATTTCCGTTCATTTTTTCAAAGGTTCTTGATCTGGGCTATATTAAGATCACATCGTCAAATTTGCTTTAAGTTGAAATGCATTGAAACAAAACATTAAAACGTACACACCGAACATCAACGTTTCCAAACGCTAGACCCTCAGAAAATTTGCTATTGGTTGAACTGTTTGTGCCTATGAACTCGAACCTTTGTACATCTCCAATAGACCTAAATTGGACTACACGCTTCATATTAATAGTAATATCTGGCGCAAGTACTTAACAATTCGATACATTCAAGGTTAATAGAACAAATTAAACAATGCAAATCTTAAATTTACTTATCTGACCTTAAGTCCTGTCACACTATAGCGTTCAAGATAACGTGTGCCGAATTTCACGAAATTTTGTAAGATTGTTGGCACACACCGACGAAATTGAAGAAATTATCATGCTAGTTACATTCATAACGTCAGGCTAATGGCCTACAACGCATGGACAAATAAGCAATAACTTAAGATCCTGTCACACTAAAGCGTTTAAGACAACGTGTGCCGACTTTCGCGAAATTTTGTAAAATTGTTGGCACACACCGACGAAATTGCAAAAATTCTCATGTTAGTTGCATTCATAAAGTCAGGCAAATGGCCTACAATGCACGGATAAATAAGCAATAACTTGTCTGCAGCTCTCAGAAAACGTGAAATAGCGTATGAAGACGCTTCAAAGGCGTTGAACTAGCGTATTAAACGCATACCGAACGCATTCATAACGATCTTCTGTCCTTCATGGAACGTCTGAATAGCGTTTTGACGATCTCTCTGTAGATCAGTAAGAAATTCTTATCCCCAGATTGCGAAGGTAGAAATGGATGAAAATGCTACAAAAATACAACGGAACTGCAGAAGGGATAGGTCTGCAAAAAAAAATTCATTATCAAAAACATAGTCTCTTGCTGAAATAAAGCAGCAATTTACGTTCCTTCAGAATTTTGTCATGCTTTTTAACCGCTATTTTTATAATAAAACATTGACTACTACGTTACTCCTTAATAATAAAATAAAACAAAAGAACCGTAAACGTAAAAAAAAATACAACAACGTTCGAAAAACTACTTCTTATCGCAAACATTGCTGAATAACGTACCTGTAGCGTTCGTCTAACGTGTGCAAAACTTTTCAACAACACGTTGGCGAACGTGTGAAATTTTGAGCATGTTCAATATTTTCCGACACAACAAAAGCTCAACAACGCGGGTCGACGTGTTTGTAACGTTTCAAGAACGTTCCTCTTACTTATACAACTTATACACCAATGTGTATGAAAATATTCTCACTCGTCGGCACACATTAGCGTATTGCGCTATAATGTGACATTGCCTTTAAACGTACCATGTGTTCCCTTTTCTCCATAAGGTCCTAGAAATATATAAATATAAAAACAACCATTTCCATCATTTTCAATTTGTACAGGAGAGAGTGTAAATAACAATTTAATACCCTGGGGAGTATTACGCAAATTAAACAAAACATATCTGAGTTTATGTATAAGAGCGTAAGATATGGTTCATTATCACCCTGTGTTCCTGCATATCAAATAAGAAATTATAAAAAAAACAATTATTCCATATCAGATTCAATTCTTACAAGTAATATCCCTTTCAAATCGATATATGTGGTTAAAAAATTAAAAACTGAACATGATATAGATTTCCATTCAACTTCGTCTACAATTATGACCTGTGATGACTGTAATAATTTTAGCAATGAACCATAAACATTTCCATGCGTAAATCTCTCAGAAAATATTAGCCAGTAACTGTTGGGTATGCTTGCTCAATAGACATTTATCCACTTTAAGTAAAACTAAAGTATACTAAGCTAATCAAATTAAAAATAATATCGGAAAACCTGTATTTCTAAAGTTCCTGCACATGAAATTAGAACCAATTATCAACATTACATAATACACAAAGTAATATTCCTTTGACATAATGTGTAAATCGATAGATGTGGCTACAGCATCAAAAATGAATATGAAATAAATTTCTGTACACTATGAATATCTTTTTTCCCTTTTGTTATTTGGTTGTTTTCTAATTAAAAAAAAATGTGAATTTTTAATATTTTACCTTTTAGCCTACTATACCAATTGTATTTTGTTCAATACGTATATCAACCATTTTCAAGAAAAAAAATATTGAAATATTAAAAAAAGGAATTTCAGTACTTCATCACGTATGTTTCCACGAACGTTTAAGAAAATATAAGCCACAAACTGGCGTGACTTCTTCAAGTATGACCAAGAACCTTTGTAAACTTAAGTTGACCTTAATCGAAAAAAGCGCATCATACACGGACAAATAACATGAAGGCTCTTATTAAATTTAATACATTCAAGGCAGTAATAAACGAATCAAACAAAAACAGATCTAAAATTTGACTATTAAAGAGTAAATCATACCTTGTTGTCTATTATCTCCCCTTTGTCCTTCATATGAAATTAAAATATGAAATATAAACAATTATAAGGATCATATTCAATACGAACTATCTCAACTTAAAAATTGCAAATAAAACCCAACGTCAATAGATATTTTGCTACTCTCCAATACTTAGTAAAGATACATTTCGTTTAATATCATCAAAATTTTTTACCTGAGCAATATGAGTATCACCTGGAAAATAATTTTCAAAATAAAATGCATTGAAGCTTAATAATAGAAAACACAGCCCTACAACATTAACGTTTCGAAACGTAACAGAAAATATAGCCATTGTTGGGACGGTTTGTGCGTATGACCAATATTTTGTTCTACCTTTAATATACCTTAATTGAACTAGGCAAATCATATTAAGAGTAATATCAGGGAGCCTTTCTTAACAATTCAATACATTTAGGAGTTCAAAGTTACATAACAAATAAAGTAGATAAGTAATTTATCACAAAAGAAGGTAAATATAGGACTCTTATTTAACTAAAATTATGTAAATATAACAGTATGAAGAATAATACAACATCAAATATTTTCGAACAGATTATAGCAAAGGATAAATAGAGATTAATACATGGCCTTTTCCATATCAGCACGGTTATCAGTCGAGGGCTGATATTGGTCGACGGATGATAACCGTGCTGATATGGAAAAGGCCATGTCTTAATCTGTTTATTATATACTTCCAATTAGAAGTTATCATCACATACGGGCCGAAATAGCCATATCACCGTTCTGATATGGATATTTCATAACTAGGCGGTCTGATATAGCCATATCAGACTGGGTATATGATATGAACTGGTTACTTCCGGCTATATTACATATGCAAAACGGAGCATATCTTCGCTTAGTACGTAATAATAAGTTATACAAGACAGAATCTTTACAAATACATTGTAGAACTTATCAATTGAACAACACTTTTAATATAGTTGTTCTTCTATTTTAAGTCACCATGAGGCCTTCAACAATGAGCTTTGCTGCTACCTCATTGTAAGTTCATGACGACCCTTAGCACCCGTTTAAGCGTAATTCCTTGGAAGATGTCAATCAACAGTACATTCGTGTACATGTATCTTCGCTTTCGGTCATGGATGCCGGGTCGTTAACAAACATTAAATTAACTGGCTACTTATCAGGGTCTTTACCTATGAATTAAAAATAAAGGGATATGGAGTAAATGCAAATGATACAAAATCTCTACAAATACATGGTAAAACTAAGCCATTGAACAACGCTTTTATTGTTGTTCTTCATCTTAAACGGATCATGAGGCCTTCAACAATCAGCTGTACCCATACAGCATATCAACATATAATCAATTTTCAAGATAAATTCATAGAAATATAGCAAAAAGAGACTACATTACTGGCTATAAACTTTTCAACGAGAGTAAATATATCAGAAAATATTAGCTAACAACTTATCGGACTGCCAGTATGTATAACAGGCATCCCTTCTCTACCTTTAGAAGAGGTAAATATGATTCAGCTCATAAATTTTAAATTTAAACCTAAGCTGAATTCATTAACCACTCAATACATTCAGGGAGTATTATATAAATCAAAGTACTAATTCTTTCAGATAAATAAATTTTTGTTCATATTTGCAAAGGTTCTTGATTACATCGTCAAAATTGTTTTCAGATAAAATGCATTAAAAACAAAACAAAAGAAAATGTATACACCGTACATCCACGTTTCTAAAAGCTTAACTCTCAGAAAATGTAGCAAATGGTTAGACTATATGTACCTTGCACCTTTGTACATCTTCAACAGACCTACTTTGGACAATGCGCTTCATATTAATAGTAATATCTGGTCGAATAACTTAACAATTAAACAATTAGGGGTAATAAAGCAATTCAAACAAAATAAATCTTAAGTTTGGGTATTAAAGCCTAAAACGTACCGTGTCTTCCAATTTCTCCAGTTTCTCCATTCGGTCCGGCAAATAAAATAAGAAATTAATATAAAACAATCATAAAATAATCAATATTTTATTTAATACGTACAAGTAATCTATCTTTTGAATAGAATGCAAGTAATCTACAGATAGTCATGTATGGCTACAACATCAAAAATCAATATGAAATCAACTCAAAATATACGTCGCTCTGTATAACAAAAAATATCTTCAGCAATGCACCTTGAACGTTTCCAAGCGTTTGATTCTCAGAAAATGTAAGTCAAAAACTTGTGGTCTGGCTTGTATATATGTATATTTTATCGGGCTCTTGACAGCTATGTATCGTAAAATATCAACCCGTGAGCCAGAATATGAAGCACAGGGGCAAGTGAGCGTAGAGAACGAGCCCCAAGCTTCATATTCTGGTGAGCGGGGTGATATTTCACAATACATCAGCTGTCAAAAGCCCGATCACTTGTTTATCATCCTTTATTTTTTTATTTTAGATTTGTTATTATTGAAATGAAGTTTCAAATTCTCCCAAAGTTGCGCGGGAAATTCGACAAATATGTCATTCTCGCCTTTTCAGCAATGTTCAGCTTAAAAACATGACCATTTTATTGGCAAAGGTTTTGTAACTGCATATTTTGACCGAAATACTCAAAATAATGTAGATTTTGAATTTTGCAGCAACCTTTGGTTGTTACGACATTCTATCGTTCCTTGGAGCTTTTATGACGTCATGATGTGAAAACCTCAAAGATCTGCAGGATGTATCAACGACCTGGTTTCTACAATTTTTATGACATCTAGTCTATCTATTTGTGTAATCATGAATCTGTTCTGGATACCTAATCGGAAAGAGCAAATGCAATAGATGTTTATTTTTACTAATATGATTTCGTTTGAAACATTGAAAAAAGTTATTGCCTTCGAAACTTTGGGAGAATCCCTTAATATATCCAGGTCAACCTCTGATTTATCCGGGTAAACCAGATACGGCTTTTGCGGAAAGGCTCTACAGGCTGATATAACCATGGGGAAAGACGATAAGACCTTTAATAACACTTACTAGACCAACATTAGGCTAAACTAATAATATCAAAAATTATAGCAGGAAGCTGCAATTCTTAATAGTTGAATAACTTCGAGGAGTACTGCACAAATAATGTAAAACAAATCTAAAATTATGTATAAGAGTGTGATTCATTTTCTCCATGTGTTCCTCCACATTGAATAAGAATTCTAACATGGCTCTTGTCAATCGTCAACCAGTCAAATACTCTATAACTATATATTTCACACATCCGCAAATGGTATCGGAATATGAGTAAACGGGATGAAAAACAACAATATTTTTAACTTTGTTCGTCTTAGTTTATGAAGGAAATGAAAGTTAAGAACAGTTTTTAACTAAATCATGCCATTCATACACCAAATTCATATTGTTTTATTTGGATTTGAATTTTGAGCTTGCATCTGTTTGACAACACAAGATTGTTTATTGTGACGCCATAGACACAGACAGCGATGGAGGCTTGAAATCCACCTTCTCTTAGGTCGCTCCAGAATGGAAAATTCAATTTTCTTTCATATTAGAATCGAAATTATATATGGCAGGTATATAGTTATTGTCAAACCATGGGCTTGATCGTAAAACCGATCGCTAACGCTCTTGGTTAAATACGAATATAAAGGCCTAGTCCATGGTTAAATTTCCAGTCACCATATACCTGTCATGAATTATTTCTTAAATAAATTACACCACAAGATCCCGTTCATTACCATTTTTTTATCATTAGATATATTTTTTAATTTAAATTTCGAGGCTTGTGGAGCATTTTTATAATTTTTAAATTTTACTATCGAGAGTGAATAAAATATGGTAATAATCGGGATAAAGTGGTGTTTTTTTTTTCTCTAATGATAACTGATAAGCACCAAGAATTGTATTCCGAATAAAGTTGGCGGGCAATAGCACATTGCTTTATTCAAAATATGTTGAATATGAAATTTCTCCAACGGTTCAAAACCGGTTTAACCTTTACATATCATTAGAAAAATAAATAACTATTTTATCCATTTCATATTCAATAAGTACTTGTAATATGCCTTTTGAAATAGGGTGCAAATAATCGATAAATGTGGCCAAGAAAAATATATGATGGTTTTTCTTCCATTTTATCTAAGATTTATAAATTTTTAAAAAATGCATTTCATCTCAAAACAATCATCACCATCATATCAAAAACTAAAATTTAATCTCGCTTTGAAATAATTAAACGACAGATGAGGCTACAAAATTTTAAAAAATGAATATGGAATGAATTTTGTTTTAAATTAATTAAATAAATTAATTAAAGTTTCTTGGTCTGTCCAGTAACAAAATACCAATAAGTATATAAATCATTTCCCTTTTGTTATTTTAGTTGTTTTGGAATTTGTAAATTTTTGTGTATTTTGACCTTTTAATTGAATTGAACTAAATAAGTTTTACTTCGCTCAATATTTATATCAACCTGAAATTTTCAAGATAAGAATAACTGAAATAATACAAAAAGACACTTCCGTACTTCATCATGCTTGTTTCCGCGAGTGTTAAACTCTAGGAAAATGGGGGCCAATAACTGTTGTGACTGCTTGTAGGTATGACCGAGAACTTAAGGGGGTAGACCTGGGGAAGCCTAAAAATTTCCTCTCGTTTAATTTTCTTAATATTTTCTGTATTAAAACTACACATGTTCATGTCGACTTTCAGCAATTTTCAACAATTTTTACCGTCCCGTTTTATGTCTAGTGGCCATCAAAGATACCCTGTTTCCTCATATTATTTGGTCCGTTCAGAAGTGGCTCTAATTCAATTTATATTTGATTTGAAATTATTTCAAATGCGAAATTCTGTAGTTTAGACATGTGTGAAAGTAAGCATGAATAATGATAGTAAATTTAAATAGTTTGAACTGAAATACATGGGTATTCTGAATAATATAGGCTGAAATTTTTACTCTATTTTGATCACTATTAAACACTTCTTGTAAAAAATTCTGTCGTTTAATTTTCATCAAAAACTGAGAATAGAAAGAAAACTATTATATGTAAGATATATTTAAATTTAAGAAAATTCTACCTTCCCATTTGTTCTTAATTTAGAATAAAGTGGGTAAAAATCAATAAAATTGCTGAATCTGTGCTATAAATTACCTCCCTTGGAAGAAATCTGACTTTTACATATTTTCATTATATTTGAACAGCATTGCAAAAATGTAGAGTAAAATGCACTCATTATAAATAACTTGATCTTGGGTATTTGTTTTCATGACAAAATTAATATTTATTTGCTGTGTGGAATTTTTTTTTACAATTTTAAAATTTTGATAATACCTATTGTAATGATTCTTTTTGTTTGTGTTAGTAATTTAAAAGTGAAAAACAGAGTTATCTCCTCCTATCCCAGGTCTACCCCCTTAAGTTACACTTAAGGTTGCACTAAGGTATACAAACACAATTCACAAACCACGCCTCTTTTGGGGGGAATATACAAATGCATATTCATGTGCAGTACATACAAATGATATTTGCCATGGAATCAAGGCATCTCAAGAGCCTGTATCGCTCACCTGGGCCACGGCTGACATATGCAGTTAAAATAATCCCAATGTTTTAAGGGCATCATTTTCAAATTTGTTGATTTACATTGATGTTATATTGTCTTAAGTTAAACTATATTCCAGACCGACAGCTATTTTGGATGGGGGTGCAGTTCTAATGTTAAAACTATGATCCCTGCT
>MJUU01022574.1:46279-56352 GCA_002080025.1 Modiolus philippinarum
TTTACAGGACGGTTGCTTAGGACATGAGTAATTGGTGTCTGGTGTCCAAGTCTTCAAAAAGGCACCCGTTGCCATCAAACGACAAAAAAGGAAAATGTTCAGAACTGGATGAAACTTTACAGAAAGATTACCCAAGATGTGGAAATTTTGTTTCTGTTCTCTACGATGTCAAAACGGTGACCGTTGACATGAAAAGGGAAAAAAAAGCGGGAATATTCAAAAGTGCTCAGAATCGATTAGATAGGTTTTATATGTTGTATGAAAGTGATTTTTAGCTCTGATTTCTAATTTGGGAGTTCGTTTTGGAGACTTTTCATCAGCATCCTCATCAGTTATAAATTTTTATTATTTTTTTATTTTCCAAAATGTTTTTCTTCCCACCTGTTTGTAGTGTTTTCTTTTGATATTGCAAAATTACAGCATGCGAACAAAATAGAGTAATTTTTTTCAATTTCCCTGTGTATTTTATGTAAAAAACCCTTTTCTAAACATTCTCGAAACGTCATTTATCGTCCGTTTTTAATGAAATTTTCATTGTAAAAGGGAGTTTGATGAGTAGGTTCTGCCATTTATTAGAAATCATTTTATGTTCATTCCTTTTCCTATTTTCACAATTTAAAAACTAACCAAAAAATTCAAAGTCAAAATCTATTATATATCTACATTACATTGTGATGTAAAAAAAGTTGATCTGTTTTTAAATTGTGGCAAAATCGAAACTAAAACATAAAAACATTAAAAAAATTTCTACATTACTGACAAAAAAACTGCTCATGGATTCCTTTTCAACAGTGAAAATTTCATAAAAATCGGCCAAGAAAAAACTTTGGGGATTTTTTTTAAGACAGGTCAATTTTATATTTTTTATATTTATATTGTATTTCACTCTGAAAATTAAAAAAAAATATATCATTTTTGTCCCCATGCTGTCAGTTTATTTTTCACGTCTACATTCCTCAAGTTCACATACATCATCGAAATTCTACGCCTTTATCACTAGATGACACTCTAATGTCATTTAAAAGTAACTGTGAATTTTATTTAAAGCTTGATTTAAGTAAAAACAGTCCTACCTAATTTGTAGTGTTATATTTTTATTGGTCTTTGTCGTGTAGCATGTAAAACAACGGATAAAAACAGACTTCCATCGACTGCTGCTGACATATATTGACTCAAACAAAACCAATAAAGGGAACATTGAGAATTGACAGTCTAGATCTCAATTAGGGCTATAAGATTACTTTAACCATAATTTTTCATTGTATTTTTCATCAGGGACAATTTTTTTATTAATAACCAGTTTTATCATATATTTAGTAATAAATACATACGTTTTGAATATGTGATACAGTGCATGACGTTCATTCCGTATTCACACTATGACGTCATACCCTTTATCGCATACCCTTTATCGCATGGCTTACCCTTTTATCACATACCATTTTTTCGATTTTTTTTTTCAATTTTTCTTTTTTTTTTATTAAAAAAATTTTCGGGGGTTAAAAAAAAAATTGGGGGGGGCAAAAAAATTTTTTTTGGGAGGAGGGTAACAAAGATTTGTGTGGGGTGAAATTGTTTTGTTGTGTGATGTTCAGTAAAAAAAATCTAGCAAACTTTTTTTCCTTTACATGTTAGATTTAGTCCAAAACTTCTAGACCTTTCCGCCCATTTTGAAATTTTCCTCTTCAAAAAATACATGCATTTTCTGTTACCTATTTCAATTTTTGACAGTATATTTCGGATTAGTACTCCTCTGTTTAAATATAATTTATTTTTTCATTGTATTTTTCATCAGGGACATTTTTTTATTAATAACCAGTTATATTATATAATTGTGGTTTATTACGAATTGAAACTTGATACAATGTAACTGATATAGCTGGTCATCACATTATCACATGCATCCCTTGATGTAGATAGTACTGCAGCGTCATTGTTATCAGTTTCGTTTGTGTTGCTGCGGAAATCAGTTCGCTTTTGATTTAAATTCAGTTGTTTTTTTTATGTCTTGGCATGACTATTCACAAATATTGACTCGATGTTCTCATGATAACTTTCAAGGTATAGCTTTCTACTAAACCAGGTGTTTGTGTTAATACATAGAAAATATCTAACAGTTCTCCTAAAGCTATGGAAAAATCGTACTTATAATCTTAAAATAAATTATATATATGGTGTCTTACTTATATCATATTTAGATGCATTTTAGCACTTGTATATCTTGAAAAGTTGTCATATCGACGTTTATTTCTGAACAAAACAAAATTCTAACAGATTATGACAACATTATGGGGAAAACTATTTATACTTGTAACGGCTGAAAATGTCTAAAACACACTGCAGAAAATTAGTCACTTTTATTTTGTAATAAGGGGTTAAAAACCACCGCCAGCAGGACGTGTATCGAGTTCAGAGATTTTTTTTCTCGTTTTGTAGCCTTTTTCATATTTACTATACATTTTATAGGTAATGAATTTCCAAATCCTAATTTTTTTTTATATTTAAAATCGAACTGATTATCTTATATTTAAAAAAAATCATTTTAATATTAAAAAGCGAACTGATTATTTAATATTAAAATATCAATTTTTATCATTTAAAAATCCATTTTGATAATAGAAAATCCGACTATTATTTAATGTTAAAAAACCTTCTAATATTAAAGAATGATTTTTTGATATTAAAAAAATAATTTTTGACATTGAAAAAGGGGGAACAAATTCCCAAATTGCCTGCAATACACACATATTGTCGCGATCCCTTGACAAAAGCATAAATTCTGAACTTGCAGTAACTTTATCATAAAACGATAAAACCTGTATCCTATTTGAGAAGCGAAGTTAAAACAATTACCGTAACATGTTTAATCTCGTATAACAATTTTGTTTACTGTTTCAAGGCAGTAACGTTGACAGAGCTTGGTTTTCACTATGTAAGATACATAAATCAAATGTAAAAAAAAAGATAAAAGGAAACACCTACAATGGCTGAAAATTATAATTACATGCCGAAATCTGCCAGGGAACTACCCAGGAAAAACACGAATAAGACAAAAGGCAAACGTAGGAAACGATAGGAACTCGGGACAGTTGGACTTGGTACCGGCACTGGTAGGGTTAAACCGGTTTATAGGTACCTAAACCTACCCTTTATTTGTCCCGTTTCCCTATAGTATAAGAAACATACATATAAAACCAAATACAGGTAGACTACTAACTCCATGACCGCAATCTTGAAAGGAAAGAAAAATACAATACGTAATTTTGAAGGGGTGCTCAAGGGGTGCTCTCCGCTAAACTTTCGGCTAGCTCAAGGAGCCTAGTCTGCAGGTAGAACACTGTCGCACTACGGAAGAAATATCAAACTCAAAACTTCCCAAAGGTTTGGTCCAGAACCATCATAAATTTCAGTAGACATCGGCAGTAACAGTGAGAGGCCAGTATGTGTACAAAATTTTCAAGTCACAAGGTCTCAAAGCTAATTTAACGGATGCAAGCAGAATATCTTGTCGATACCCAATACTTCATAAAGAATGTACGTTACATCTCAGCTTTTCTGGACTTTTAATATTTTTTTGCATTTTTAACAGCATTAGAAATGCCATTAGTACTAAGCTGTTTACGAGTAACGCCAAATTTAGATATCAAATGTTCATATCAATTATAAAACTTCTTAAATGTATTCAACAACTTATGAAATCTGTAATCTTGTTGTAAAAGTTTGGCTGTGAAAGTAAGGTCACATTAATTGAAATCGTCAAGAGTAGAACAAACTCGTGCGAATTGTACCAGTTGAGAATATACGTCCGATAGGATGGAGCTAGAGGAATGTTCCCGTCAAGAAAAGGGAAATTAATAATAGTGAAATCAAAATCATCCCGTTTATCATATATTTTAGTTTTTATTATACCTGAGTCAATAATGATAGTTAGATCCAGAAAAGGGCAGTATTTGGAATTATTAATAGCTTTATTTAATCAGTTGTTATGGGTAAATAATATCTACATAATCTGAAAACTGGGGATTTTCAATAGTAAGGATATTATCGATAAACCTGCTGTTATCATTGAAAATAGAAATAACTTTATCACTGTTTAGTATGGTTCCGTTTTAAAGTTTATTTCATGAAGTCTCGTTCGTAATAGAAATGAAAAAGATCTGCAATTAGAGGCGCACAATTTGTACCCATGGGAATACCTATGACCTGCTGTAAAAAAAGTGTTTGCCAAAACGAACCAAAATATTGTCCAACAAAACATTCAGTGCAATAATCATATCATCACATGTTCAGGAACAATTCTTATTGCAGGTAATATTAGAGGAGAATCCTTGCTTTTTGTTACAGCAAATGAACTGCAGACCAGAAAATTTAAAAGACTATTTAATAAGTTGTCCAAACTTGGATTTAATCGAATAATGTGGAAGGGTAGTAAAAAGTGTAGAAAAATCAAGACTTTTGATAGACGAGACTGGTCTTTGAATTGATTTTAGTTAATCAAAAACTTTATAAGAATTTTTTACACTCCAAAAGAAATTTACACCAGAGTTTTGATAAGTTTTTTTTTACAGTATTTAATAACCAACTCCTTTATATATAAGTAAGGAACTAGTTAAATGGATGGATAACTTAGTAGTAGAAAACTTACTAAATGCCGAAATAAAACGATGTTTGAAGGAATTTTAATGAAGCTTCGGAACCCAGTACATGGTAGGTAAGATATTATCTTGAGGTGAAATTCTAAGTGTTTCTGTATCCTTATAATGCTGTTTGGTTAACGTTTTTTGGTCCAAATTGGTACGTTTGAAAGTGTCTGACTTGTCCAGTTCGTTTTGTTGAACATCGATGTAGTATTTCTTTCAGACGATAGAAACGTTATTAGACGGCTTGTCAACAGGAACAAACACATATTTTTACCCAGATCCTTCAATTTTGACTTAATTCTATTTACAGACAGCTTAGGAGGCGACTCAACATAATTATTTTTATAAAAATTCATTCTGTTGGTGACCTTGGTAATAATTTTATCCTAAAACAAATTTAGAGCATGCTTGGTTTTTGATACCCATAAACCGGTTTAACCCTAACGCTAGCTGTTGCTAGTGCCGGTACCAAGTCCCGCTATCCCGAGTTCCTATCGTTGTCTACATTTGTCTTTCGTCTTTTCATTGTTTTTCATGTGCAGTTCCCTAGTAGATTGTGGCATGTGCTCGTAATTTTCGGCCATTTAAAGTAGTTTCTGTAATCTTTTCCATATTTATTGTCTCCACTTTCTCAAATAAACAGATAAAGGGATATGGAGTAAATGTACATGGGACAAAGCCTAAATTGCACAAACCAAGATTCATAGATATATAAGCAACATACTGCATACCCGTTTATATACATAAAGCAAAGCCGCATTAGAAAATGTATCTACATCACTGTTTTTGACTTAAATTGAGAAANGTATTTGGTAGATATCAATTGAAACCTTTTTATTTCTGATGAATTATTTATAACTAATTTGTGTTGATTTACCTTTTGTATTGTTGTATTCGTATTTGTAAGTTGTCAACCCTGTAAACACGCACAGCTTGTTTAACTAAATAGAAACAGGTAAAATTGATGGAACACATTTTTGGTACTTAAGTTAGCTTCCATAATATGTATTCTTGTGTGTTAAAGTATGCATAGTTCCTTTAATTTTAGAAACATATACCATTTCTTGACAAATGTTTCAAATATTACAGCAGCCAAGTGTCTCAGGTTACGTAAACAACCAATTAACTCGAGTTGCATTTAGAAATCAGTGATGTAAGTCATGCAACGACCATTCTTATCCGCACGCCTCTAGTATAGTCAATTTTTAAATGCAGTTATTTTATGGATTACACATGATAAAAAGAAATATCAAGGTCATTGATAACAGGAAACGGATTAATGCATAAAGTTGAAAAAATCGCCAAATTTTACTGAATCAATATATATATATATCAATTGCTAAAATATTTAACAAATAAATAATGTTTATACTTACCTGCATTTCCTCTATTGTGACATCAACTTCTGTCTAAAAATATGAAGTTGCCTTAGTTTTTCACAAGCAGGTTACGTAACCATCCCATTTGGTGATTTAATTCAATTTCCCTTGTCTCATTTCATATGATTAATTCTATTTTGAAAGGGCAGAAATTCTCTAATGCGTTTTTTTTCAAGTTCATTTAACTACAATTGTAATATGCATTCTAATCTGAATTCATTTAATGGATGGTAGAGAGTTGAAAGAAATAAGAAATGGATAGTGATGAAAAAATTCTTAGATTTCACTTAATTTCAACAATTTGGTAACATTATGTATTAACTATGTGGCTAAATGGAAGAGACTAACAACTAAATGGTTGTGCGTCAGTGTATATTTGTCATATTTTAACTGATTTGAACGTCAGTTGTAAGTGCCCTTTAGGCACAGACCACTTGATTTTCAGGGGGATGGGATTTTCAAACGAGCCAGGACTTTTTTCCTATATATACTATGGTTGGAATTTTTGTAAAGCCAGACTTTTTTCTAATGGACAAAGTCAGAGCAACTTAACTTGTTTTCCTCTGGTCAGAACATTTTATTGAACAAAATCGGGACCAGAATTTTGTTTTAAAAAAATACAACTTCCGCCTGAAAATCAAATGGTCCGTGCCTAATTTCCTTGAAAATTTAAGATACTATTAGATGAAAGAAAATATGAGTAAGTGTTCATTGCATTCTCAATTCACAGCATTTTTTATTCTAAAAAGGGAGATCAAAACAGTTTGAAGTATTTTCCTTCATAAACATCAGATACATGACAAGAAAAATAATATGGACCTCATGATTGGGATGTCGCATGACCAATTCAATGCAGTTCCTAGCGCTGATTAACAGCGAAAGAAGGAATCTAAGGGTGTTGACTTCTTAAGAAAAAAATCTTAAATTTCGACATTCTTTATGTCATGCATGCAGTCAGTTTTACCATCTACATTATTCTGTAAGTATAGTTAAAAGGGGCAGGGGTGTCCATGTACGGTGTACGAAAAATAAAAGATGTCTTGTGAATCGTGAATCTAAACATTTCTTCCCTAATCATATCGTTTCTCCTTCCTTTTTATACCTTCGTGGACTAGCAGTCCACCAACAGAAGCATCGACCCAGTGGTAACAAATAACTAAATACCGAAGTTACTGTGAATTTAGATTCTGCTTATGCGCATTTCGACAACCTGTGTCTCTTCTGTGCAGATAAAATTTAAATGTTTGGAAGACAATAAAGTCAAAGATGATTAAAAACTGATTAAGAAGAAATTACCAAATATGATCTAAATAGAAAGCCATTAAAGTTAAACCATTTTTATTGTAATGTTATACTTTTTATTTTTACAAAACATTATTCTAAAAGCATACTTTTGTTTGTGTATGCTCAGCGCCAAAAAGTCGGAAGCATATTGTCTTACCTCTATCCGTCTCTTGCTACGTTTGTCTGGGCACATGGACAATTTTAAGTGCGTAGTGTTTATTTTGCAAATCACTAAAACACACAATGAAGATTTGTTTTTAGTATTAATTTTGATCTTCATGCATTTATGATAAATATACATGGTTGAACTAGGTCATTTTAGTGGATTTGATATAAATGGGGCATAATTTTTCAGAAAACCCCCGTATGAACCGTATGAAAATATAATGCAATGGATCAAATAAAATATAGAACTTCATGTAAATGAGTATGAATAAAATAGTCATGAGTTACACAAATGAAATATAAATGAACATTTTACTCTTCTCATTAATCCCACAAATTCACTGATCTCTAAATATAATAAAAACACAACTCTAGAATCTTTTATAAATTTAGTTACAACAGATGTTCACACCATCAATCAATATTCTTACGAAATATGAAAAAAAGCACTACGTTTGCTTGCAACGCGAGATTATATTATCATTAAAACCGCTGACAAAGGGGTTGTCGTCGTTGTACATTAATTCAAAAATTTGATGTGAGCCGCCCCAAAAACACTACAGATTATCTACATTTGTACTTTGAATCTAAATTTAAATTCTTTAACTTGTTCTATCTGACATTATTCTCTGGTCGGTGGCGTAAAGTCCCTATTTACCATGATGTTTCAACACGGCGATCGAGCTTGCAGAGAAGTTTGGGACAAACCACCCTACAAATCTAAAAATGTCTTGTCCGATTGTAATAAGTGTTCAAACAAAAATTTACTGTCAACGGAGAACACTTTCTACAAATAAATGGCATTGTAATGGGCACTAAAATGGCACCATCATATGCATATATCTTTATGGGCAAAGTTGAAAAGCAACTAATTTTAATCTGCAATCCTTAAACTCTACCTATGGGTCTGCATCATGGATGACGTAGATATGAAATGGACTGCATCCAAATATCGACCCGCTGAATTCATTGACTTGCCAATAGCATTCATCCATCCATTACATTCACACTTTTTCAAATAGCAGCATTACTTTTTGATTCAAAGACAACTTGTTTAAAGAAAAATATGTCAGCTGATGTCTACTGCAAGCCCTCATATAAACTTACTACCTTTTTCCTAAAGTTGTCATCCTAGACATTGTACAACTGTATGCAATATAACCAGGCTCTTAGAATAAATCGCATTTGCTCATCAGAACAAACTTATCAGAGACAAGTAGGGCCTCTTATATGCCATCTATAGATAAGCTTTAGCAATAAAATCGTCAAAACGGGTTTCCATAAAGTGAGTTGGTGGACAGAAAGAACTTCTGCAAAACAATTTATAAAGAAGAAAATCATTTGCAGTGCGACGGGTGCCACGCATGGATCAGATTATGTTACTCTTCCGGTGTACCTGATGATACTCCCGATTTTCAGTAGGAGTTCAAAATGTCAGTACTTTAGTTTTTTGTGTTGTCTCCCTAAAAGCTGTCATCCTAGACATTGTACATCTGTATGCAATATAACCAGGCTCTTAGAATAAATTGCATTTGCTCATCAGAACAAACTTATCAGAGACAAGTAGGGCCTCTTATATGCCATCTAAAAATAAGCTTTAGCAATAAAATCGTCCAAACGGGTTTCCATAAAGTGAGTTGGTGGACAGAAAGAACTTCTGCAATACAATTTATAAAGAAAAATCACAAAGACGGACAGACGGACAGACGGACGGACAGACGGACAGACAGACAGGGTGATTCCTATATACCCCCCAAACTTTGTTTGCGGGGGGTATAATTACAGAAAATCATTTGCAGTGTGACGGGTGCCACGCTAGGAGCAGATCATGTTACTCTTCCGGTAAACCAGATGATACTCCCGATTTTCAGTAGGATTTCAAAATGTCAGTGCTTTAGTTTTTTTGTGTTGTCTTGTATATCACACTGAAATCTTTTAGTTTTGTCTTCCATGTCGATGTATGTGGTACCGAGTTGTCTAAAAAATAGATCATTAAAAGCTTTTCAAACCTCTACCATGGTACTTTTTGAGGGTTAGAGAAGTAACACGTACCATGGATCTCAATTGGTTTTGGCTAAGGGTAAGAAAATGATTTTAACCAATGAGCCACCAAACAGATCTTTCAACATCATATTCTAGCTGGCTGTGTGACGGGTGTCATGCGTGGAGCAGCTCATGGTTACCCTTCCGGAGCACCTGATGATACCTCAGTTTTAAAAGGGGTTCACACTGCAAGTACTTTAGTTTTGTGGCGTTCTTGTTCATTTTAAAATTTTTTGTCTTTGTCATACTGTTTCAAATCGTGTTGCTGTGAATTGCCGTGATTTTGGTTTTATGATTTTATAATTTTTCCTTTCCTCGTTCTTGCTTCGGTATTCGTTTGCCGATGTATTGTTATAGCATACCATCCAGCCTTCCAAAATATATCTAATATAAATCGTACAAACTTGAAACTGTGTGACTTGCAAAAGCATCCAAAACACAAAGTTTTAAAAGTACAACCAATTGGCATACATAATTTGAAAAGTATCTTTCGCTTAATAATTTGATCATAAAACAAAAGCTATTGTCCTATAAGGTTATCCTTCCATATTTATTTATTTTT
>MJUU01022575.1:2057-18606 GCA_002080025.1 Modiolus philippinarum
TTTTTTCCCTATTTTTATAGTCACCAAATGGACTATACTTAAACATAGAGAATACTGTATTGTATAACAAATGTATATAGTCATTGGTATTTCCAGGATTTCACTCTGAGGAAGAGGACGGTGTATAGGGTCTGTAAGTCTCGTCCAACATTGTAACTTCTGGGCACATAAATTGTACATGGAAGTTACATTTTTACGAAAATATGTGACGTTTCAAACAAAAACTAGAACGTCATAATACTGAAATATCATTTTTTGGCAGGAAATGTTTTCGAATTGCAATCTTATCGTGAATTCTCGGGGCTCACATGACGAGACTTACAAACCCTATTGAAAAATATTTTGGGAAGAGTAATAAGAGACTAAAAGTTTTTAGTTAGTTTTTGTTTCATACCAGGCTATATGTGAATGAATCATATTAAGGATACTACCTCAGTCCTGTATGAATCTGCATGTGAAAACTGACCTTGGGAGAGTTAGGAAGGATAAACTACCGAATTTTAATTTTTTCAAATGTTACATTCTCATAAAAAATCATTTAGGTTGAAGAGGAAAAACATTGAATTTATTTAGTAGCTGTATCTTATTGAATATCACACTGATATGAGAAAGTAATAATTTAAGGTTTCTGTTAAATGTAATCTTAAACTTGTTTAATCTGAAAATTTACAGGGTTTAATTACGTGATGTCTTTGTTTCTAGGTGTTTTCAAATATTGCCTTTGTCTTTCGCTTATTTTTTTTTTGGCCTGACAGTTCAGTTCTCGCATTCTTTTAGATTTTCAATAGGTAATAGATGATCCCATTGCTTATGTGATTAATGTAACAGATTATCTGTATTGTATCCAGAGAATTGACTAATAAGCTAGCTAGTAAAATGGAATGGTTGAATAAAAGTAAACTCCTTTTAGTATTTTAGTATGGTTGGCAGGACTCAGTGCTGGTGATTGAAAGTGAAACCAGATTGGTTATCTTTGAGTTAAATGACATGAATTATTAGGTAAACAGTTCGAATCAATTGAGGCTACTAGGATCAAATGTTGTTTGTTATTTTTGTTTCATTAGTTTTCTGTCCTTTTCTGTTATTTTGTTGTAATATTTAACACTAAATCTTAATACTCATTTAAATCATGCTATTTAAAGATAAACATGCTTATGATTTATTGTTAGTGGAGAAAAACAAAAATGGCTACTAAATAACGGAGATTTTTGATCCAGCATCCAAAAATCATGATTAAAGTGGCACATGATCATTTATTGGCACTTTGTGCATGCTTCATTAGTTATGACAGTATATTTTCACAAATTAGTATCCTTATTTTAAAAAACAGTGCTACTGGGTACATCTTTAATAAAATTTACATTTGTCTTGATAATTAGAGCTATTCCGTTTAAAAGGATGTAACAGGGTCGGAAGGCAAAAACGAAAATTCTTGTGGGTTCTTGTAGATTTTGTAACCTATTGCTATTCTCATATTTTTCCATTTCCCGTAGTTGTCGGGTAGCAGAAAATTGCCTTCCTTCCCTAGTACATGTACATGTATTTGAATGGAAAAGCCCTTATACATTTATTGGTAGTCTTCACATGTCTTTTTCCATTCCTCATAAACAGACAATTATATTGCATGTCTGCTTTATTGTGATTTATTTAATGCATTCCCGTCTTTGTTTTAGGATAGAATTTATGTTAAGGATAGCTGTTATTATTTTCTGTTTTTTAGATGTATTGTAAATGAATGAATCAACTATAAATAATGATCAAGCTATTTATTTGTAATACATGGGTGTAGCATCCTATATAATAGGGCACCGTGTAAGTTGATTTGTTAGACTTTACACATTAATAAAACATTTATTTCTTAAATGAATAATTTCTTAGAATTGACAATACATTTCATTGCAGTAGAGCAAATTGTACTGGAACAGTGCTATTTCACATATGTATACAACACAATATAATACAAGTGCTAAATGGAAAAACGGTATATATTTCTGTAAACATGACCCAATTTAACATTTACTTAACACAACATAGTCCAAGTGCTATCATGGAAATTGATATATTTGTCATTAAAAATGACCTAGTTTTATTTTCTAGTGTATGAAACATATTATATTGTAATCAAAACTTCAAAAAATGCACGATTTAGTCATTGTAATTAAGGGAGGCAGCATTTAATATTATATAAGCTAATGTAATTATTTTGTATTTTCTTTTGTGCTTGTTTATTTTCAATTTAATTATATGGACATAAGCTAAAATTAATTACTTATTAAAAAAATGGATCACAATTAAAAAAATCATGTGGCAGCAATTAATACTAAAAAATTTCAAAAGCATAAGCAATTGTTGTTGAATAAATTGTTAAATGGTAATTGTCCTAGTTTTGTCAGATGATTCAATGTGAAACATGTATAATGTATTCATTAAATGGAATACAAAGCAAAATGAAATTTGGAGTAATTTGTAATTACGCAAGAATTACGTGTAATTTTGTAGATTAATTTATGGCTAACTTTTTTGTAGTCCAAAATATAAGAAACAATTTTATAAGGAACATTGGTCCATCATCTCCCTGTACCAAGTTAGTTGTATATGGTCAATGTGGAGAAAGTTTTAATTTCACAGGCTGTTGATATCCTTATCAAAATTATCTCCACTTTGACCATAAATCATCAACTTGGTACTGGGAGGTAACCGACCAATATAATTCATTATTTATGTATGTATATACCATTGTTTATATTTATTCTAAAAGAACCAGAGATTATTGTAAAATATAAAGTTATACATGTTAGTGGGTGAAGGGTTAATAAGTAGGTCTTCACATTATCACGAGGAAAAGATCTTTGGTAATACTCATGATTTAAACATAGTAGAGGCTGAATATTTTTGTAAGACAAAGACATCGTGTTAAGTTCAAAATTAAAAGTCTTAAGATTCTCATCTCATCACACCAAAATTTTTCACAACTTATACTGATTTTTTGCTAATTTTTGCTAATTCCTGCATTTTACTGCAATTGAATTACTGGAAAATTAATTATGAAATATGAAAATTAAATTTTGTCCCTCAACCTTTTGGAGGAGAGTCTAGGACTTTTTTTTGTTAGAGCCTTATTGTTATTCACAAGGAAAAAAAAATAAAGTTGTGCTTTGTGAAACAATTATAGCTCCTACATTTTTTATTACAACATTTTCAGGTTTTTGACCCAGTATTCAAGTTTTTTGTTACAGAAGTTCTTTTAAAGACACCATTTCAGCTTTTAGCATAAACTTAATCATTTAGGACTCTTTAAGGCATTGAAAAATAGAAAATGTTTAATTTGTTTACATTCAAGTTTGATTTGAATACTTGATATTATATTAGAAATATGTACAGATGTTAGGATACCAGAGCTACTACAAACAAGCCTAAACAATGATTTGAAATGAAGTATTAAAAAATATTGTTATTTAAAAGTTGATTATAAATTGCTGTGTTTATTTTGTTGGTGCATGTTATGCAAAATAGGCATAATAAAAGAAGTCATTCATATTTAATTAATTATACTTTTGAGAGATTGAACAAAAAAATTGATTGATTGATTGATTGATTGTTGCTTAATGCCAACTTCAGCAATATCAAAAAAAAATTAAGAATAGTTTTGTTCAGAATTAGTTCTTAATGTAATTTATTATATTGTAATTTGTATCATAAAAATACAATCAGTGACTTTGGGAAAATAGAATAATTTTGTGCCATTTCAGTCATACAACCTAAAATATTATTTGATTAATTTGTCATCTTCAAAAATATCAGCTGATTTATCTAGGGTAAATTTAAATTTAGCTATAATTTAACAGATTTGTTATAATGTG
This sequence comes from Modiolus philippinarum, assembly GCA_002080025.1. Classification (NCBI taxonomy): domain Eukaryota; kingdom Metazoa; phylum Mollusca; class Bivalvia; order Mytilida; family Modiolidae; genus Modiolus; species Modiolus philippinarum. Next base: position 5,918 of record MJUU01022575.1, read on the forward strand.
ACATCCATTGTTGACCAATACAATGCATGAAATTTTTTTAATTTACTTGTCAAATGATTTTGATCAAATATTCTTTTGTGATTTGAATAAGAATATTCACTAAGAATATATACAGTCTTTTCCAAAACTATTTCTACTATGTCAAAACTTTCTGTGCCTCTGAAAAAATAATGCAATGCTGAATTCTTAGTTCCATGCTGCAATTTTGATATAAATGCAAATTTAGTATTTTATTGGAAATTTGTATTAATTTCCTTTTGATCTACAGAGACTGATAATCTCAGTATCAGGGTACTGGACATTATCACAAAATTATTGGGTCACTGTGAAGGTGTCACGTGCGGGTTGCTATGCTAATGTCATGTTTTGTACTACTGTGAAAGTACTATTGTTCGTGGGGTTCCAATTTTCGTGGATTTCGTGGTTCGCTTAAAGTTAAAACAAATTTTTACACAGATATGATTTTAATGTGGAATGCAGCAGAGATTTTGATTTTGCTGAACCCCTGATTGAATGTGCAGTATAAAAAATGTAAAACAACGCTACCCTTTTTGTGAGAGACATATTCTGATTGGCCCACTATGGACATTTGTACACATTCACATATGCATGTTTAAACATTTATATATATAAACAGGTTGTAATTCCTATAATAAAAATTTCTGTATATGACTATAAAATTGTAATATATTTTGTACCTGAAATGATTATATTTGATAATCATACAAAGAAATAAATTTATGCACTAAAGAAGTGGCTTTGTATTTTGATATATCTAGAGAAGGGCATCTGCATCTTCACTATTTGTATACAATTTTCATCTAGTTTTGAATTGACTTCCATGAATGATTCAGAATAAAGCACAAAATTTATTTTGAGAAGTAATTAGAATTTATAAATTTCATCTGATTTTATTATACAGTGGAACCCCCTAAAACCAGTCCCTCTGAAAACCAGATATCTCTGTACATCATATAATTGGTTATTTTCCAGAATTTTTACTAATATAAATAAGTAAAACGTTTCCTCTGAAAACTGGCTCCTCAAAATTTCAAATTCTAGTCTGACATACAATTTTGTCCTAAAAGAATTTTATTGTAAATTTCAACTCTGAACACTGGATGCCATTTTTGCGGGCAATGAAATAAACCAAATTTATTTGAAATGTTACACATCAGTCGTCATCTATATCGATAAATAAGTGCATTTTAACAGATTACCACAATTGATTGAAATTTACAAGAAAAAGATTCTGCAATTATTAACTGACAGCTTAAATTTACCTTTTTGCACTCCAAGTATTGGTGTTCAGATTGAAAAGACTGGATTTTCGAACCTCCAAAAAAGGGGACCTCTTTAATCCGGTCAATTTTTTTGTCCTTGCAGATGCTGTTTTTCAGAGGTTCCACTTTATTATTTTGTTTTGTATTGTTCTCTCAGATTTTATGCAACTTTTACTGTCTGAACGCTACAAGTAGCCAAACTTTCCCTTTCAAGAAATATCAAGAATTGTCATTGTCATTGATATGTGGTTTACTTTGTATTCTTCTTGATATAGCCTTTCAGTTTACTGTGTGTCAATAGCTTTTGTTGGCTCTTAGTAAGGCACACTTATTGATGTGCTGCATTTATATTATGCTATGAACTATGTAACCTTTAGTTGGGATGGGGATAGACAATGACTGACTCATCACTGTTTGTCTTCTAATGATTTGTTTCCAAGATATAATTCAGAATTTGATTACACCCCTTGCATTCAAAGTTTGGATCTGTCTGCTAGTTCACATCGATGTTCCTGCCAACACATTCATGGTTTGCTGTATTTTTATGCCCTGCCCATGAATGTGGAAGGGGCATATAGTGTTACCCTTGTCCGTCCTTCCGTCCGTACATCCGTACGTCCAGTTAAGTTTTGCGTTAAGGTACATTTCTCAGAAACTGTAAGGTATAGAACAATTACAGTAGGCCAGTAGGTAGATCTTTGATAGTACTACAGAGTTCACTAGACAGTTTGACTCTTTGACCTACATTTCATGGTTGAGTGACTCTAATTAAGTTTTGCATGTAAGTCCATTTCTCAACAACTACACATTATAAGACGATGATGTTTCATCAAATTAATTGCCTTGACGAGTACTACCCAAATCATTGACAATTAGGTGGGTTTGACCTACATTTTACGCTTCAGTGACTTTGGTTAAGGTCCATTTCTCAACAACTACACATTATAAGACAATGATGTTTCAACAAATTAATTGCCTTGACGAGTACTACCCAAATCATTTACAATTAGGTGGCTTTGAACTACATTTTACGCTTCAGTGACTTTGGTTAAGTTTTGCGTTAAGGTCCATTTCTCAACAACTACACATTATAAGACAATGATGTTTCATCAAATTAATTGTCTTGATGAGTACTACACAAATCACTGACAATTAGGTGGCTTTGACCTATATTTTACGCTTCAGTGACTTTGGTTAACTTTTGCATTTAAGGTTGTTTCTCAATGACTAGGTATTGTAGCATCATGATATTTCACTGTAACATTCATCTATAGGAGAACTACCTGTATCACCAAGCATTGGATAACCATGACCTACATTTTATGCTTGAATGACTTTGTTAAATGTTTGGGTTTAGGTCCACTTCTAAGCAACTACACACAATATTCCATCATTGACAGTGGATTTATTTTATGCCCAATTGACTTAGGTTATCTTTTGCGATAAATTTATTGGCGGGGCATCCGTGTCTTACAGATACAATCTCTAGCTGAAATTTAAAAAAACTAAACCTTTTGATCTCATCAATGAAAATGGGTAGGGTTTACCAGTTTATTGAAAATCATTGATCACACCGTGTTTGATTTGGATATAATATCTCCTCATTTATTGTGTCACCTGCTGTAAGCAGAGTCAACACAATGGGATTACCATCCGTCGTCTGTCGGTTTTTGAATCCACAACTCCTTCAAAACTGCTCTTCCAATTCCAACCAAACTTTCAGGATATGTTGCTATCTTGGTGGAGTTGTGCACCTGATACTCAAAATTTTGAATTAAGAGATTTTAGAGATTCACAGAGCCAAATTTGCTCAATTGTGAGTCTGTCAGTTTTGAATCCGCAACTCCTTCAAAACTACTAGTCCAATTCCAACCAAACTTTCAGGATATGTTTTTCACCTGATGAAGATTGTGCACCTATACTGAGAATTTCAATTTAACATATTTTAGAGGTTCACGGATCCAAAGTTGCTCATTTGTTATTCTGGTTAGTTAATCTTCAACTCCATCATAGCTATAAGTCAGATTCCAACCGAACTTGTAGGATATGTTGTTCACCTGATCTTGTTGTGCATCTGATATGTAATATTTTGATTTTACATATTTTAGAGGTTCACTGAGCCAAAATAGCTCATTTGTAAATTTAGTTTGTTAATGTGGTATTCTTTCAAAACTTTAACTCATTTTCCAACCAACCTTTCAGAATTTGTTGATCACTTGATTTAATTGTGCACTTAATGCTTAAAATTTTGATTTTACAGATTTTAGTGATTCACTTGGCCAAAAATGACTCTTCTGTAATGAAGGGGGACACAAGTGTTCCATGGAACATCCATCAATTTTTTTTGTCATTGCTTGCTCAATATTTAGATATTGCAAATCCAAATAAAATCGGTTTTTCTGGCCAACAAAGAACTACTGGCTATTGGTGAATACTCTCTGGGAAAATCATCACTTTCATCAGGAAAACCAGAAGCCAGTAATTGATGTGTTTGGTATTTCATCGAGCATTGAATGAGGCTAGGTTCAAAAACACAAATTAACTGTCTTTTCAAAGATTGCCGACAGATGTAAATTAATTTTTGCCAAGGAAACAGACTGAATTTGATGACACAAAATTTTGCACTTTTAGTGCCATTAATCTTCATATGGGAAAAAATTAAATGAAATTTGGCACATTTGCATTTCAGTTGTTCAAGTTGTCAGGGAAAGTTCATAAAACTTTTGATAGCCCCTTCTTTTAATCTGAAAGTTCATAAAACTTGTGATAACCCCTTCTTTTAATCTAAGGTCAATATTACCTTGTTTCAAGACAAATACTGATCTTTATTATGCCCAGCCCAAGAATGTGGAAGGGGCATACAATGTTACCCTAGTCAGTCCTTCTGTCCTTACGTCTTGTTAAGTTTTGTGTTAAAGTCAATTTCTCAACAACTACACATTATAAGACAATGATGTTTAGTCAAATTAATTGCCTTGATGAGTACTACCCAAATCATTGACAATATTGGGTGGCTTAATTTTGACTGACATTTTATGCTTCAGTGACTTTGGTTCAATTAACAATGAAGGGATATGGAGTAAATGCAAATGAGACAAAATATCTACAAATACATGGTTAAACTAGGCAATGGAACAACACTTCTTCATCTTGGAAGTCGCCATGAGGCCTTCAACAATGGGCTTTACTCATACCCTCATAGTAAGTTCAAGACCATTTCTCAACAACTACACATCATAAGATAATAATGTTTCATCAAATTGATTGTCTTCATGAGTACTACCCAAATCGTTGAGAATTAGGTGGCTTTGATCTTCATTTTATGCTTCAGTGACTTTGGTCAAGTTTTGCGTTCAAGTCTATTTTTCGACTACTATGTATTGTAGCATCAAGATATCTCTTTGTAACATTCATCTAAAAGAGATCTGCCCATTTCACCAATAATTAGGTGTCCATGACCTTCATTTCATGGATTAATTACTTAGGTAAAAATTTGCATTTCAACACAATTCAGTGACAGGGAACTAATTTTATGAATGATCTGTTGCGATAGATTTATTAGCGGGGCATCCGTGTTTTGTAGACATATTCTGTAGTTTCCTGATGTCTTGCCTCTGATAGGGTTTGAAAACTATAAAAGTTGTTTAGTCTCAAACCGGACAGCGTTCTTGAGGTTATGTTGAATGCTTGAAATCTATGCCAGGAAGACGGCTATTAGGGTGTTCACTTTATGGGGTTAAAACCAGAAATCATCATGTTTTTATAGTTGCAGAAGTGGTGAAATTGTTGAAAATGTATCCGACAGGACTGTTATCTTGTTTTCATGAATCAAAAACTGTTTTCTGATGTCACTTTTTATGCTTGTGTACCAGCGTTCAAAATACATTAATTGTGAGAATTTTTCTACACTTTTAGTAATCAGACAGATGTTCTTTCTTGCCTGTTGAAAGGTCAAAACAAATCGATTGAAAACTAAAACAAAATGTCGGAATCATATGACCTTCTCAGCTCGGGCAAACAGTGCGAAAATACACATGGAGAACTTTGAAATGTGTGAAAAGCTCGATTTCGAGACGTTTCGGCCCTAAAACACTTCGGTCATATGAAATTTCGGCCAAGTGTAATTTCGGACTTGGACGTTTTTGCCCTATCATGAGTATGTGCTAGAAAGTTTCACAAATCCGTAAAAACTTTATGAATGATATAAAATATAGCCTATTACTTTTTGTGAACGGAGTATAGCATGTTAAGATATACATTCTGTTAACCTTTCCAAGCTAGGATGGAAAACCCAATGTCGCAAAATAAAAGACATTATATTATCCAATTAAAATAACAGCTAGCTGTAAAATTACATCAGTTTGACAGAAGTATTCATGTAAAATTAGCATACGATGGCCGAAACGTCCAAGTCCGAAACGACCAAGTCCGATGTTACACTATGGCCGAAACGTCCTGCTACCAAAGCTCGAAAAAATCGAGAAACAAAATCAATATTGTTTTGTATGTCTTCATATATGCCCATGTAAAATATTGTTACAATAAAGAAATATGGCGTTTTTTTAGCTCGCCAGGACGAATGTCCGGAGAGCTATTGTCATACCCCCGGCGTCGGCGTCGGCGTCAGCAAAACTTTAACCTGGCTTGTGGAATTGAGACCTGAAGAGCTAGGATGTTGATATTTGGTATGTGACATCCTTGTGATGAGAGCTTTCTTCTGGTACTGTATTTGTAGACATTTTGACTTTGACCTTGCCCCGAGGGCAATTTTCGAAAAACTTTAACCTTGCCTCTAGAAGATAGAGTTTTAGTGGTAGGGTGTTTACTTCCTTATGATGAGAGCTTTCTAGTGGTACCATATTTGTAGACATTTTGACCTTGACCTTGCCCTGAGGGCAATTTTTGAAAAACTTTAACCTTGCCTGTAGAAGGTAGGCTTTTAGTGGTAGGGTGTTTATATTTGGTATGTAACTTCTTTATGATGAGAGCTTTCTAGTGGTACCATATTTGCAGACATTTTGACCTTGACCCTGCCCTGAGGGCAATTTTGAAAAACTTTAACCTTGCCTGTAGAAGGTAGGCTTTTAGTGGTTGGGTGTTTATATTTGGTATGTAACTTCTTTATGATGAGAGCTTTTTAGTGGTACCATATTTGTAGACATTTTGACCTTCACCTTTCCCTGGGGGCAATTTTTTTAAAACTTTAACCTTGCTTCTAGAAGGTAGGCTTTTAGTGGTTGGGTGTTCATATTTGATATGTAACTCCCTTATGATGAGAGCTTTCTTCTGGTACCGCATTTGTAGACATTTTAACCTTGATCTTGCCCTGAGGGCAATTTTTTAAAAACTTTAATTTTGCTTCTTGAATTAACTTTGTTTAGTGGTAGGGTGTTCATATTTGGTATGTGACGTTCTTTTGATGAGAGCTTTCTGATGGTACTGTAGTTGTAGACATTTTGACCTTGACGTTGCCCTTAAACTTTTAAAAAACCTTAAACTTGCTTCTAGGATTAAGTTGTTTAGGGACCGACCATTTAACTTGAAAGGGGGGAGGGGGGCTATGGTTTTTTTCTAAAAAAATATTTTGGATCTGATTTAATGTGAAAAAAATATTTTGGCAGGCAAATTGATGAAAAAAAATTTTCTGAATGAGGCTTTCTGCCCAAAAAAATAATGTTAATTTTGAAAAAAAAATATTTTGTTGATACGTGTGCAAAAAATAAATAATTTGTTTCGCGCGAAGCGCGAAAAAAATTTTCTGTCCAGAAAAAAAAACCATAACCCCCCCTTCAGGTGAAATGGTCGGTCCCTTAGTGATAGGGTGTTTATATTTGATATGTGACTTTCTTGTGAAGAGAGCTTTCTATTACTTTTGAATTTATTGTGCATTGAGGTTACTGGAATCCCCGGCGAGCTATGTTGTCGTCTGACAACTCTTATTTAATTGCAGAATTTCTTCTTTTCATTAGTATATAACTAAACTACACTGGCTGATTTATGGAAGGTCCTTTACAAAGATTGTTCGTGGCTGGATCCGGCAAAAAGCATGGGCCAGCGCGAAACATATTTCAAAATTGGACCCCATTGAACAAAATCATATTTTGATCAGCTGTGAAACCATTGAAGCAAATTCAACCAATGATAACAGAAATGATGAATGGAAGGTCGTCAAAAATATTCATGCTAGCACGGAACATAGTTCAACATTTGACCCAGTAGGATAGTCACCATTTTCATTATATGCTTCGAATCAAGTAATGCAAATTAGACTAATCTGTATGCTATAGGAAGGCCCTTTGAAAAAGTTGCTCATTTCGGTTGGATTCGACAAGGAATGGTTTAAACTTTGACATACCGGAAGATTATATTTTGGTTATCTCCTCTGAAACCACAGAAACAAATTCAACCAATGAATTATCTTAACAAATATTGTTCCAATTTGAAAAAAAACATGGTCAACAGCACCCATATATGCAAGGTACTCGATATTGCTCATTTTACTTGGATCTAGCAGAAAACAACGTCAGTAGAATACCGAAGGAACAAAGCACAAGATTACAAGGTCCAGAGACAAGGCAAAATCAAGAACACCAAAAGACGGAAGGCCATTACCGAAATTAAAAAAATTAAGAGTGTCATATAAAAAAGACCAAGAAATGGAATCAAAAGCTTTTTTAAAATCTATAAGTAATAGTATTCCTGGAATATCATTTTCTTCTGTATAATGAAGAATATCATAAATTAAACGGCAATTTTCACCAATATATCTTCCCGGGATAAATCCTGTTTGATCGGTACTAACAAGATATGATAAAACAGACTTTAATCTTTCTGCTATACAACTGGATGCTAATTTATATATTGAATTTAATAGTGTTATTGGTCGCCAATTTTTAAGATACTGTTTCGACTTGCCCTCTTTAGGAATACATGTGATCACTCCCCGTCTCTGTGTTACTGACATTTGTCCACTCTGATATCCATAATTTATAGACCTTAATACAAACTTTCCAATATCAATCCAGAAGAATTTTAAAAAATCAGCAGTGAAGCCACCAGAGCCTGGACTTTTATTGTTTTTCATACGTTTCAAAGCAGAAGTTAATTCAGTTAACGTTATTTCCCCCTCTAATGAAGATTTTTGGTTTTCATCTAATTTAGGAATATCAGGATATGGAATTTCTGTATTAAGGTCAACCTTTTTAGACAATCCTGTTTAGTGTATAGTTTTTCATAAAATAATTTAGTCTGATTCAAAATTTCTGTTTGGTCATTTATTACAACATTCTGATCAGTCATGAGTTTTTGAATAGTTTTAGAAACAAAATTTTTTGTTTCCAAGTTACAAAAAAAGTTGGTAGGCCTCTCTCCTTCTTCAATCCACTGAGTACGTGATCTGATATATTGACCATTTCAAAATGGATCAAAACTTTTTATGAAAATATAATGTCAGCTGTTACATAAAATTGTTTTCTTTCAGATTTTTTCAGTGTGCAAAGAGGCTGTAGACAAGGGGACCCTTTATCTCCTTACATCTTTCTACTATGTGCTGAAATTTTAGGCATTTTGGTCAAAAGGAATGAGGAGATAAAGGGTATAACAATTGATGATACAGAATTTTGCCTATCTCAATATGCTGATGACACTTCATTGATTCTTGATGGATCTCCTGCCTCTCTTGATGCCTCTCTTCGTGTTCTTCAGTTTTACGCTGAAATCTCGGGACTTAAGATTAATTTGGAAAAGACAAGTGTCATTTGGATTGGAAGCAAACAACATAGTCAGGATAAGATATGTGTAAAGTGGGGATTGCAATGGGGCTCCAGTACTTTTAAACTATTAGGGATACTTGTTTCTGTAGATTTAGATAGAATACCGTCCTTGAATTATAAACCGAAATTTCATGAAATAGAAATTACTCTAAATAGATGGTCAAAGCAGATACTTACTTCGTTTGGGAGGATTACGACTATTAAAACTCTGATCATCTCAAAACTTAACCATTTATTTTTAGCCATCCCAGAACCAGATGAAAATATGTTGCGACAGTTAACATGTAAACTGTTTTCATTTGTCTGGGATGGTAAACCAGATAAGGTGAAAAGAGATGTCATCGTCCAAGACTATGGTTTGGGTGGATTAAAAATGATTAATTTGAAAGCTTTTATTCAGGGGCTTAAACTAACCTGGATCAGACGACTGTTTACCTCTGGTTGGGTTAAACTACTGAAACTCAATGAAAATATAGATCTGTCTGTATTTGCATATGTTGGACCAAACAGTATCCCAAAAAATAAATTTTGGGAAGAAGTTTTTAGGTCCTGGAGTAATTTAAAAANTGTAATTTTGTGTGCTATTTACTTTGTTCATTTTGAAGTTTATAATCAGGTCACATTGTATGTATCCGATTGGATCTAGCACAACGGTAGTATTGGTGTTGTTGCTTTGTTTTAGGTTTTTTATATATATATATATATATATATAGTATTAAGATATGTTTAAGTTTTGATGTTTATTCTGCTACTCTTTTGAGTTAATATTCTCATATCCGTATCTTCCTATGACTATCCAAATGGCCTTGTTTTGATCAAGTTTAGTTTTTGTTTTTTTTTGTTTATTTTTGCCACTTTGGCTTAGCCCTTTCTTTGGTCTCAAATATTATGCATGTCTTATGTTGTAGTAATCAACAATTCATAATGTTTTCTTTTTTCTCTTATTGATTGCATGCATTGTTTGTATGTTTTATATGTGTGTGCTTTGTGCTTTGCATATATGTATGTGTTTGTACAATGTTTTATAAGTATACATTAAAAAAAAGACGGAAGACCAAAGACACCACATGCCCACAAAACACACGAACATTACATATACAACACAAAAAACTAAAGCACTAACAGTGTGAACTCTCAATAAACGAGAGTGACATCAGGTGCCCCGGAAGGGTAAGCAGAACAGATGATTTCCCGTTACAGAATATGGCTTAATAGTATACCATACGGGAAAACCTCGTTTTCGGACATCAGCATTGGCACGACTCAGAATTATTTGGTCAGATGAGCAATATAGGTCAAGTCTCTTAGCATCTTGTTTATGGAATGTTCCACCAAAAGGGAACAGGTTAACATGGTGGTACTTAATACAAGTTAAACCAATATGAACACTGAGTCATACAAGACAGGTGGCCACTACATTGTATTTCTCTTTGATATGAACAATGGTTTCTAGTGATTGGCATGTTAGTTTGAACTGTTTAGCTTCTTTGAATGCGAGGATCGACTAAAAGGTTATGTCTATAACATTAGATGTACATAAAATTGACATTGCGACAATGATATATTGTGGGTCTAACATGTTCTTCAAGTGCTGACATTGAATGTGTCTATGTCCTCAGCTGTGACGGTAGGACTATAATGCAAATACGAGTGTACGTAACAACTGCATTAATCAACTGTTGATATGAAATAACGACATGAATGTTTTAATTCTTTATTGATAAAAAACTTCAGTGTTATAAATATATTTTATCCTGTTTAAAACTATTTAACATCAACAAAGTAAGGCAATAGAAAAATATTTGTAATATATTTATTAAATAATTTATTAAATCATTATCCTTATTCTAAGCTCACCTCATGAAGTGGGTGGGTGGGGCTTATGTGATTCGTCGGCGTCCATGTCCGCCTATGGATAGGAAGAATGGTTAAAGTCCATTCATGCTTACTGACATGTCGCACATCAACCATATTGGTATGTATGATGCATTTTGGAATGACAACTACAATGCATGCTTCGAATTCTGTCTGTGACCTACATTTAATGCATGAGCGACTTGGTTAGGTAGAATGGTTAAAGTCCATTCCTGGTTACTGACATATCCAACAACAACAATATTGGTATGTATGATGCGTTTTGGGATGACAACAAGAATGAGGCCCGTCATGGGTTTCTTGATTACCTGATTATCAGGGCATTTTTTTAATGATTATTTGATTACGAGGGCATTTATTTAATGATTATTTGATTATTAACTTGCATTATTATATACTTTTTGATTACTAAGCCAAAAATTTATTGATTACCAAGGTAAAAATTTAATGATTATTTGATTACCAAGACAAACATTTAATGATTATTTGATTCCTAGGACCCCCCATGAGGACCCCAAGAATGCATGCTTTAGATGCTAACTATGACATATATTTTCACACGAGCGACTTGGTTAAGTAAAATTGTTAAAGTCCATTCCCGCTTAAAGACATGTCCCACATCTATGGTATGATGCAGTCTTTGACCTACATTTTATGCATGAATGAATCCATTTCAAAGATGGTTATTGTCCATTCCTGAAATGCTTTAACATGAGAAAATGCTGGGCAACGAAGTAAGCTTTGCAGTCTGTGGCTGCTTTCTGTGACGCATGGGGCATCATATTTGTTCCATTGGTACAATGCATTAGTTCTGTCTGTCTGACATTAAAGTCATGTGACCTTGACATCTATTTTACCGTTAACAACAACGGTAAATTATTCTGATTAGATAAGTGTCTCCTTAACTTAAAGTGGAATGTAAAAAAATTATATGTAAGATGTTCTTATGTAGTACATGACTGTCTGCCATATGGGTTTGACCTTGACTATCAATTTCATGGTTTAATGACCATGTGAAGGCTTTTTGATTATATAAGTTTCTCAATAGCTGCAATAGATGAATACAATTATTGCGCTTATGTAGTTCATGAGTGTCAGCCAGCATGATGGCCTTGATCCTGACCTTAATTTCATGGTGCAATGACCACATTAAGTTTTGCTGATCAGATCAGTTTCTCAATAAAATAATGTGGTATGTAGGTTGCTCTCGACTTGTTCATGAGTGTCTGACATACGGCGATTGACCTTGACCTCAATTCAAATAGTCACCATGTAAAGTTTTTTGTGATAAGATCTGTTTCTCGTAACAGTTGATGGAACAAAAATGATATTTGGGGAAAAGTAAGTGAGAAACGAATAATCCAAGGACAATGGCAAAAGGTTTGGATTTGATAGTACATGAATGTCTGGCATACGGTCTTTGGATTGACTACAATTTTACAATTAAGTGACCATTTGATTTATTGTAAATAGAACTCAAGGAGGACTTTGCAGGAACATGTTCAGGTAACAACATTTTGAGTTTTTACAATGATATGTCATTATTTGAGACTCAAGATTGAACAAAATTCTCTTTTAAACAGCTTAAAATTCATGATATTTTTATATTCTTGTTTCAAGGGCTGTGAAGGTTTTATGTATTTTATTTATTTTTTTTTGTTGAAATTCTGGATTTCCTTTGTTTGGGTTCTAGTGCTGCTGATGAGGAATAAATTTCCGAAATGGCCATACAGCTCATTAAAATTATTGCAGTTGGAGT
>MJUU01022576.1:0-16302 GCA_002080025.1 Modiolus philippinarum
TCATCAATTGATCGAACTCAATTATTACAATATCGAGGCAAGAAGAAATTCTCGTATTCCGTGGGTTACTACCTTCCATCCCAAGTTGCCACACCTGTCAGAAATATCCCGAGAATGTATGCCTGTTCTCCATACGTCACCCAAAATGAAAGCCCTCTTCCCTGAACCCCCACTTGTATCTTTTCGCCGACCCAAGAACCTGAAAGATATCCTCGTCAGAGCTAAACTACCATCAGCCGAGAAAGGCTAGTTTACAACATGTCGGGATAGACGTTGTAAATTGTGTAAATATAGTTCCACGACTGAAACTTTTCAAAGTACAGCTACCGGTGATATTTTCAAAATCTTTGGACAATTAACATGTAAATCGCCCAATGTCATCTATCTGGTTACATGTTCTGTCTGTAAAGAACAATACGTTGGTGAGACAGGAAATGCGCTTAATCTTCGCATTAACTTGCATCGTAACCATATCGAAAACAAAGATCAGTACCAGGCCACTGCAATCCATTTTAATACTCAGAATCACAACTGGCAAAATATGCAAGTCATTGCAATAGATCAAAATAGATCGTGGAATGTAAACCAGAGAAGATCAAAAGAAAGCTACTGGATTGATCGTTTAAAACCCAGTCTTAATATTAGGACTATAGATCAATAAATGCCTTAGTTCAAAAATAGAAATGTTTGCTATAAAAAATCATGAACAGACAACAGCAAAATTTTTTTCACATCACTTTAATTGAGGTCACGCCTTCAGTCTCCGACATGTAGTTTACTGATTTAATTAAGTTTTGTAGTGTAGTTTTTTGTAAATAGTTTATTTTTGTATCAAATTCTATGTTGTTTTGAGAAAGACTCGGATAGAGTTGAAATATAAACAGTATTTATACTCGTGCTATTCACATTGTTCAAACTGAAAGTGTATTAATGAAGCACATTGTGTGTATCTGTTTAGATCTAGCACAATAGGGACTTTGGGTGTTTTTGCTTTGTTTTATGTTGTTTATATATATATATATATATATATATATATATATATATATATATATATATATAGACAACATAATAAACAAAGTGAATGACACAAATAAAATAACAGTTGATATTTCGAGACTTGTCCGTCCCTTCATCAAAACATAATAAAAAAGTAAAAAATAAAACATATTTACAAAGACTAAACTACAATTATTTATACAAAGTGTCAAGAGCTACATGTTGTATGCTGTTGTTTACAGATGTAACATGAGAAGGGAAACAAATTTTTTTGTGAGTATGCGTAGATCGATTCTATTAACAATACTGTTACAACGGTTTTACGCCCAACGAGCAAAACTTCAGCCATATCGGAACGAAAACAAGTTAATCATTTCAAAAAAGAAAGAAAAAAATGGGTAGGGGCGGGATTTTTAGCAAAACTGTCTTAAATTTTTATATTCAAACTGGATTTCAGCTTTTCTATCCAGAACTTTTCTTTAGCCTGCCTCTGTGTGTCAATCCACGATCGATTTTGGTCAATTGGTACTACTTGCATATGTTTCCAGTCATGACCGTTGGAATTGAAATGTAATGCAGTGGTCTGTGATCTTTCTTTTTTCCGAATGTGGTCACGGTGTAAGTTGATACGAAGGTTTAGTGAATTTTTCGTTTCACCAACATACTGTTGTTGGCAAACAGAGCAAGTGATAAGATAGATGACATTATCTGACTTCCATGATAAATTGGTAAATATTTTGTATGTGTCACCGGTTGCTGTGCTCTTGAAGATTTTTGTAGGAGAACTAAATTTGCACAGAAGACAACGTCTGTCTGAACATGTTTTAAATTGTCCATTTTCAGGTGATGGTAGTTTTGCGCTAACGAGAATATCCTTCAGATTTTTTGGTCGACGGAATGATATTAGCGGAGGTTCAGGAAATATTTTTTTCATTTTTGTTGACGCATGAAGAATTGGCATAAATTCACGGGTTATAGCAGACAAATGGGGTAGCTGTGGGTGGAAGGTAGCTACCAAGGGGGTACGTAAATTCTTTCTCTTTCTTTCTCGATATTGTAACAGTTCCTTTCGGTCAATCGAGGAGACCTTTTGAATAGTTTTTCTGACTTGCTTTTCCTTATAACATATCGGGCAAAGTACTCTTATAAACACGTGTCTGTTGCCCGAAAAAGGAACCAATAAACAATACAACATAAAGACGATCACATGGCACTCATCGACTTGATTGTAAGAAAACTTTGCAAGTAAAATGTGAGATGTGGGAAATTATGTATACAGAAAATTTGTTAAATGTTTATGAAGCAAGAAAGCCAAATGATAAATTTTGATGTTGCATTCATATGAGAAACTCTCACATAAACAGGTACACCATAACTGTGTATAACACAAAATTTGATTCGGCATAGACTATAAACGTAAAACCAGTTTTGTATTAAACCATTGCAAAAGTGTCAAATTTACTTCGATTTTGAATACAGCCTTTATTGTACCATAGGTAGTGTTATTTTGTCGTCTTGATTTACATGTATTTTTGTATGAAAAATTAGATCGATCTGCCATGTGTTGACAACAAAACAAAATATACTTTATAAGCATGTGCATGAAAAAAAATCGTGATTAAATACAAAAATGAAATACTAAATCATGTTCTTAGTGATTTAAATTTCAACAAATAAAAGTCCTTAGCTATTTTTTGTGGTTATTCTAGAATGGTTTCTTTTAACATATTACATAAACGAGTGGATTAAAAAAATGTTATAAAAGGCGAGGAAAAACGTCCGTCGGCCAAAATCAAGGAAAACATACGAATAAAGTAAGTTTGTATTGCCTAAGCCACCATTCCTTCAAAATATATACATTTCTTAGCTATTGGAAATACAGTAAAAAATCACAGTACAATTCAATGTGAAAGATAAAATGTATAGGTCTGACAAAAATGTCTAAAAAGAACTTGAAAAGGCTTTGAGTCCAGAATATATCAAATTGTAAAGAGCTCTACTCTCGCAACATTCAGACGGTAACTCTCATCCTCGGTGAACTCCCAGTGAACCTGTTAACCGTACAATCAGGATAGCGACTAACTAACTGTACGCTGGGNCCCCCCCCCCCCCCGAAAAAAAATGATAATTTTTTTTAAACTAAGTGCGATTAGTTCTTTATTTTCAATGTATATCGCATTATCTATTTAATTATACCCTGCATGCTTAGCTGTGATTATTAATGATAATTTATTGTAATGTCATACTTAGTATTATTATGTATATATTGGAGAAGACCTTGTAAAGTTGTACAACTTGTGTCGAATAGGTTCTGCATTTGCACATTTCGATACTTTATGTCTCATCGGTGCAGATCAAATCAAAGTATTGCAAATCCATAAACCGTAATATGTGTAAAAGCTGATACAGAACAAATTACCAAATTACCAATATAATCTAAACAGGAAAGCCTAAATCAGCTAAGGACAGAGTTATGCAAGAAGGAGATACTCCTTAGGTTTTAACAAAATTTTCTTAAATTTAGATATTTCAAATTTTCAAATAAAATCGGTTTTCGGTCAGCACCGAAGTACCTGCTACGTGGTTGGTTAATACCCTCGGGGACTAACAGTCCACCAGCAAAATAAGTTTAAATTAATTTGACAATCGGTCTTTCGGACTATCGGTGCGTAACCTTCTTCAGTGGGTCGATCTTTTGTTTGTAGTAGGGCTTTGATGAACTCAAAGCCCTAACTACGGTATGCGCCGCCGTTAGCCTCCATGTCTTGGCCCCGAGAGACCAAGACCCAATCTTCACATTAAATGGTGCAGTTGCCCATTTCTCAACATTGTACCGGATTACTCCCATGGAGGTCGTCGTGCGTCTTCAAAAACTTTAAACTAATTAACAGTAGTTTGATAGTATTTTTATATTTTATGCTTTGATGTGTATTTTTCATTAAAGAAGGGTACAAACATTTTAAGATCTTTCAAATATTTCGCGAAAACATAAGTAAGGGACCCATTTCTCTTAATTTAGCGTCCATTTTGAATGTAAAATTCACAATGTTATTTTCTATTGTAAAATTCTATTAAATGAAAATTAAAAGAAGGGAGGTAATTTAAGAAAAAAGTATTTTGCAAAGAAATCACTACGAAAATGTTAATTTTGTGAAATAATTAGACGATAAATTTGGTTACCCAATGTAAATAATTAAGGAATAAATGATAATTTTCTTTAACATTTCAATTGAAAAAAATGACATTATCAGTGAAAGATTGTGAGCTTACATTGCCCGTGATCCACCTTAACTGGGTGATAAGCCATTCTAAAACAGACCGATGATGCAGCCCGCCTTTGATGTCAGTTGTTCCCTTGAACATCGGTATTAAGTTATTTGTTACCACTAGGTAAATGCCTCTCCTGTCGGACTGTTACTCCCCGAGGGTATTCACAGTAGTCAGTACTTCTCTGCTGACCCGAAAGCCGATTTTATTTCGAACCTTGCAATATCTAAATTTTTGTAAATTTTGTTGAGAACTAAGGAGTATCTCCCTCATGCAAAGCTCTGTCCTTAGCTGATATTGGCTTTACATTTAGAACATATGGGATATTTGTTCTCTATCAGCTTTTTAAATATATTTGAATTCATGGTCTTTCAGACTTTTAGATTTTATCTGCACTGAAGAGACATAAGTTGTCGAAATGCGCAATTTTTTTAATAACTTCAGGATTTCAAACATGTACAGACTGTTTGTGCTTATAGTTTGCATACTTGGTGTCAGCAGTACATTTCCAAGCTCTGAAAGGAGGAAATATGATGAGCTGGAAAATATCCTGTTTCGTCAGCTCTCTGAACAGAAGAGAATGAATTCAGGTATCTTACAACTTGTTTTTTATAGAACATATATAAACTAATTTAATTAACCAGTAGGGGGCATAGGAGATACATTTTCCAGCTTGTACAATCGTGTGCTACCTGAAGTAACCAAATATTCAAATTCTTTCTAAAAACGTCTGTCGTGTATTTGTGAAAATGTCGAGAGAGTATCACAGTAGCTGCTTATTTATGATACATTGCTACAAACTAAGTCATCTAAAATAAGTTACAAGTTTTTGTTGCAAGGTACAATTATCCGCCCTAACTGCTGTCCACCTGGTTTGTCTGTATACCAGGGATTCTGTGTAATCGGGGATTACATGTAATCCCTAGAAAATCAGGGAATACATATAATCACTAAACCGCTTGGGGAATACGTGTAATCCCTAGATTTTACCAGTGATTACATGTAATCCCTGATCTTTTTAAATATTTTACATATTTTTCCTTACCCCTATACTCCAAATAAAAAAAACCATCCCAAATGGTTTTCATGGTTAGTTCATTAAAAAATAATGCGTTGAAGTTTCGATAAGTTTCTTTAATAGAAAATAATAATAGAAATTTTACCTTACGTTTTACAGAAATGTACTATTTTCATCAAAATGCTAACCCCTTAAAAATACTAAAGGCTTCTCTAAATGGCACTCGGTAGATATCCTTGGTTCTGGATTTGGTCTGCTATTTTGATATGTTTGGTAATGAGTACATGTACTTCTTTTAGGACTACTTTTGGATTACGTTTTATAAAAATTTACTGTTTTTATTAAAATTCTAACCACTTAAAATACTGAGGCTTCATTCCGTGTGTGACACTCGGGTAGATGTCCTTGGTTCTAGATTTTGACTCCTATTTTGATATGTTTGGTAATGATTACTTCTTTTAGGATTATTTTTGAACTATGGCTTTCCATATTATTTGATTCTAACACTACAAAACACTAAAAGTCTGAAACGGGCACTTTTTGTACTGAAAAGTACTGAAATGTACTCGGCCAGTCTCAACTTGCCTGAAAATTACTAAAGTAGTCTCGACCAAAGTCTGATTCAGTCTGAAATTTACTGAACCAGTCTTGACCTGTCTCGACTAGTCTGGACCTGTACTGAAAAATTCTTGACCTGTCTCAACCAGTCTGAACCTGTACTGAAAGAGTCTCGACCTGTCTCGACCAGTCTGATATTGTACTGAAAGAGTCTCGACCTGTCTCGACCAGTCTGAACCAGTACTAAAAGAGTCTCGACCTGTCTCGACCAGTCTGAACTTGTACTTGAAAGTCTCGACCTGTCTTGACCAGTCTGATATAGTACTGAAAGAGTCTCGACCAGTCTGATTTAAAACTGAAAGAATTTCAACATGTTTGAACCTGTCATGACCAGGTGGAATTACAACTGAAAGAGTCTTGACCTGTGTTGAAAAAGCAGCCCCAAAAAATAGATTAGGTGTTCAGAATTCTAAATCTAGAGACAAAAAGTGTGGATCGTATTGCAAGGCAATACAGAAGTCCCCTACCGGTGGAATAATTCAGTATACAAGCAAAAATAGTTAAAGAAGAAAAGTTTTCCGAGCCCAAGGCCTATAACTTCGTCAAAAATCAATGGACCCAACCTATACTCAATCTTGATCTGTAACCCATAGTAGTTGATTAACAATGCAAATATCAGCTTAATATCTGAAATGGTTTGGAAACAAAGTCTGGAAAACCTATATTTTACCGAAATTTTCTAAGTCCAAGGCCCCTAACTCCGTATAAAATCAACGGATTGGAACCAAACTCAAACTTGATCTGTAACCCATAGTGGTAGACTCACGTAGCAAATTTTAGCTTCATATCTGGAATGGTTTGGAAAATCTATATTTTACCAAAACTTTCTAAGTCCAAGGCCCATAAATCCGTCAAATATCAATGGAATGGAATCAAACTCAAACTTGATCTGTAACTCATTAGGGTAGACTCACATAGCAAAAATTAGCTTAATATCTGGAAGGGTTTAGAAAAAAGTCCGGAAAACCTATATTTTACCAAAATGTTCTAAGTCAAAGGCCCATAACTCTGTCCAAAATCAAGGGACCAGAACCAAACTCGAACTTGATCTGTAACCCATAATGGTAAATATTAGCTTCATATCTGAAACGGTTTCGAAAAAAAGTCCGGAAAACCTATATTTTACCAAAATTTTCTAAGTCAAAGGCCAATAACTCCGTCCAAAATCAATGGACCGGAACCAAACTCGAACTTTATCTGTAACTCATGGTGGTAGACTTACATACCAAATATTAGATAAATATCGGTTTCGAAAAAAAGTCCGGAAAACCTATATTTTTCCAAAATTTTCTAAGTCAAAGGCCCATAACTCCGTCCAAAATCAATGAACCGGAATCAAACTCGAACTTGATCTGTAACTCATGGTGGTAGACTTACATTCTAAATATTAGATAAATATATCTAATAGTATGGGAAAAAAGTCCGGAAAACTTGAGTGTGACAGACTGACAGACTGACTGACTGACGGACTAACGGACTGATGAAGTGCAAACCTAAAGTCCCCTTCGGCAAAGCCGGTAGGGGACTAATTAAAAAAATATACTTTAAAGTGTTTTTCTAACTTCATTTTGCTGATTAAACTGAACCTTCAGACATGTTATTAAACATACTTATTAAAAGATCAAAGCTTAAGGTCTATGTTTTAAATAACAGAAATCCTTAATTAATGCACCTAGACATTTGTTACTGAAATAAAAATAATTCTTTTCTCAAAAATTAATATCAAATATATCCTCGATTTATTGATTTCAACTTTGGAATCGGAGTCAAAAGTTCTTATCGAGTGGTTCCGGGTAAACAAAATGCAAGCAAACCCGGACAAATTTCAAGTTTTGGCTGTTGGCAAAAAGACATTTGATAAAAATCTTTCTATACAAATTGGAAATTCTAATCTTACATGTGAAAAAACAGTTAAATTATTAGGCATTGAAATCGATTATCAGTTGAATTTTGATTCTCATATCAGCTCGATCTGCAGGAAGGCTTCACAGCAACTCAATGTTTCAAAACGTTTGGGCTCTTTTTTGGATAGGCGCAGTAAACTTACTATATTTCACACTTTCATTCTTAGTAATTTTAACTTTTGCCCTTTGGCTTGGCACTTTTGTACCGAGAAAAACTCAAAAAAGTTAGAAAAAGTGCAGGAAAGAGCACTCCGTTTTGTTTACGAGGATTATAATAGCTCCTATGAGGACCTCTTACATAAAGCTAAGGTGCCTTTCTTGCAGATCAGACGGTTAAGAACAATGGCTCTAGAAACATTTAAGATGGTGAATAACATAGCTCCTGTATGCTTACAAAATTTGGTTACTATTAAACAATCAAAATATTCTTTCAGATATGTAAATGTTCTGGACGTACCACATGTGAAGTCGACTCGTTACGGTAAAAAATCTTTCAAATTTGCTGCCGCTACTTTATGGAACAGACCATTTCAGGACTGAAAATAGTTTTCCACATTTTAAAAGTCTTATTCAGTCCTGGAATTGTGTGGAATGTCGCTGCTCTGCTTGCAGGTAATACTTTTGCATTTTGGCTGCTTATTATTTATGTTGCTTTTGTTTGTTTCTAGTTTGGTTCGCTACAGTTATGCATGAATTTTAATTTTTTAAATTTGATTTTTTACTTTTACAGTTTTTGACACGTCCCTCAGTAATTGATAATTGATGCAAGTCGGAAAGAGTTATCTGTTCTTTGAAATTTTACAAACTCTCTTTCTCAACGTTAATTTTTTCATTAGATTCCATGTAATTCAAAACATGCATATTTTTAATTTTTTTTAAAAATTTTAAATGGTAAGCTTTGAGTTTAATTTTTATGAATTTTCAGATTTGCCAATTGATTTTATGGTATGCTATGTGTGAATTACTTATTTTGCTCTGCATGTTGTTTTATCTGAATTTCTGTTTAATGTTATGTATGTGTTTTTATATTCGGTTAAAAGCTCTTTAGAGCTTGTGTTGTAATTTTTAAACATGCCGAATCAAAATAAAGTTTTCTTATTATTCTTATATTATCCTCTTGTTTAAGTCAAACCCAAATCTATGCATATAATTATTATTTTAAATAAATAAGAGAAAATATGAATCAATATAAAATGCACAAATTTGATTATTTGTATAGATAACATTTTAACATTTATTTCTTATATATTCTATAAATTGTTTATGATTGCAAATTGCAAACTGATTTGGTTTCCATCATCAGTTACACCTTCAATTAACAAACATGGCACAGGTGAGTGACATGGCCTCAGGAAAAAATTTGTGTGTTCTGTGTATATTACATGTACCTTTACATCTATCAATATTACAAGTACCTTAAATAGCAATTTTTGCAACCACATGTTTTATACCTAATGATTAGTGGTACACACATTGAATCTGAATATTAACTGATGTTTTATAATTTTTATAACATTGATAAAAAAAATCCCTTTTCTAAAATAAAAACCCCTTGCAAATTAAAAAAAATATAATAAAAGAATTAAAACAAAAATTTTGTACAAGTAAATTCATATCCAATAGAACTTTTATCAATGTTAATGAAAATTAAATTTTCTTTTTTTCAATTCTATTTTCTTCTTTCTTTATTAGTATGTGTCCTGTAAATGTGTTGAAGTATAAAACTTGGGTTATACAGTATACAGTATATTATTTTTCTGTTCCTCATATGGTAATGCTAGCTGATATTGTGAATTTAGATTTTTTGATACTTTATATATATATAACAGTAGTAAAATCATTTGACAAACATTTTGACATCAAATGCATGAAGGTCTGATTTAAGAATTTAATTTTAAACACTAAATTAATTAACTGATTCAAAGCATATAAAGAGATTTTACAATTTTAAACTGGTTGAGACAGGTCGAGACTCTTTCAGTACCATGTCAGACTGGTCGAGACAGGTCGAGACTTTCCAGTACAGGTTCAGACTGGTCGAGACAGGTCGAGACTCTTTCAGTACAGGTTCAGACTAGTCGAGACAGGTCAAGGATTTTTCAGTACAGGTCCATACTAGTCGAGACAGGTCGAGACTGGTTCAGTAAATTTCAGATTGAATCAGACTTTAGTCGAGACTACTTTAGTATTTTCAGACCAGTTGAGACTGGTTGAGTACTTTTCAGTACAAAAAGTACCCGTTTCAGACTTTTAGTGTTTTGTAGTGTAATGCTGCTGATGACAGGTTACTCCTTACATAACGAAAATTACTGTTTTTTATGCAACTTGGGTATTTTTTGTATTTTTCTTTAATAGAAATTAAATTGAATATTAAAGAATTCATCGTCTTTGAAGGTATGATGTATTGAAGTTTCGAAGTATGTTAAAACTTATAAAGAACAGGTCTAGCGGCGAGAAAAACATCTTTTGGCGATTGAGGACATCTATTATGTGGTAAAAACACACGGCAATTAATCATGCTGGGAGTGACGAAATGTTGAAAACTCAAATATAACTCAGATAAGATTTCTTGTGAGGAGTGTAAATTAAGAAAAAGTACACCAATAAAGAAGAGATCATGTGATCCATTTTAAAGTAACAACGAAAGGATATGTAGTAAATGCACATGAGACAAAGTCCAAAGACTTTATGAAATATGCCAGAAGATGACCCTGAATTTGACTTCATGAACAGATTATTGTTTGTCAGAGAAATGTGTAAAAATGTTTGATTACATGTCATCCCAAGAATTTTTGGAGATTTCATGTATTCCATTAATCACCTTTGATACCTTGCCGATACCTTTGAAAAAAAATCATGTTTGCGTCAATAACTTATTTGTAACAATAAATTTAATAATTATACAAATAAAAACATCCCTTATCCTATTATCGGTGTTCTGTTTTGCTATTTGTATTCATTTAGAGTTAAGGCTATAAGCGAAAGGCTATTCGCTTTACTGCTGCTATTAAAGTGATACATTTATTTACAGATGGGAGTGGCAATGGTAGCGGAAATACTGGAGACGGCAGTGGAAATGAAGGATCTGGTACTGGCAGTGAAAGCTCTGGATCTTCCAGCGTTAGCGACAGTGGAAGCGATAATGGAAGTGTTTTTTCTAGTGGAAATGGCGAATCTGGAAACAGCATTGGAAGCGGTAACGGTAGTGGATTTCCTAGTGGAAGTGGCGAATCTAGAAGCGGCGGTGGAAGCGGTAGCGATAGTGGATTTCCTAGTGGAAGTGGCGAATCTGATAGCGGCAGTGGTAGCGGAAGCGGAGAATCTGGTAGTAGTGATGAAAATGGAAGTGGCAGCGGAGTGCAGGACATGGTAATGATAGTCGCGATGCTGATAAAGGTAGCTCCAGTTATGAGGAAGACAGTAGTTATAGAAGATACGACGCTGAAGTTTCAGAACTGAAACAGCTGATTAAAAGTCTTGAAAACATTATTCAGTGGATGAATTACAATCGACACCGCTAACGCTTAACCACTCAATACTTGATTATTACTGAAACCTATAGACGACCTATGATGAGACCTGCTTTTTTTTGTATTTAAATCATATTTTAACCATTTCATAATAACATGTACTCTTTATGAACTGCATACATTTTAACGTTTCTCAGATATTTTAATATTCATGTTAGTTTAATGTTACTAAAACAGTACCTTGTATAACATTTCGCATAAAACACCAAATCCCATCAAAAAGTATTTCAAACCACATATTAACAAAAAGAAGTATAGAATTGAACACTTGTGAAAGTGGAGGATTAGAAAATCAGAAGGCGAGACCTTAATTTTGAGAGAAAAAGATGACGATTTTCCAGGTCTTCAATTGGAGATTGTATTGAAAGAGTTTCCATTATTTTTTGTTACTGGGGCATATTATACAATTATGGTCTTTTGTTGAGGTCAATATTGATTTTTAGGTCTATTTAAACCCATATTGACCGATACAAAAGACTGTAATTGTTTTATTACATAATAAAAAGGCAAGGGTTTTTGTGTTTAGAGTAAGGTAAAAAATACAGAATTTGCCAAGGTTTTTAATTATAACCAACAAATATAACAAACAAATGACAAATGCTAAAGAAACTCAATTGTCCTCTGGCAGAATTTGATAGGAAATATTTATTGTTCCATAGTTATTGATCATTGGAAACATTCCCTGAGAATGGTAGTTACTTGATGCAACTGATTGCATATTAAGGGTTTGACTTGGCTTCATATTAAGTGTTTGACTTAGTTGCATATTATGTGTTTGACTTGGTAATATAGTTTTCAAAATGTCATCAAAGCAAGTGTCATTTTTCATGTCTTGGATGAGTCTATCTTTTTGTGAGTTTGAGAGTGGTAACAGCTCCATACAAGAATCATTTAATGGTAGGTGTTGTTCATTTACAGCAGTGTTACTACAACTAGATGTAGCTGATTTTGAGCGAATAACATTACTTAAAGTATTTGACATCTTTTGTTTTGTTTTATTATCCGTGTAACCTGTATAAGTTTTCAGACTACTCTCACTTTTATGCCTTGTTATGGACATTATATGATGATCTTGAAATCTAGCCGCATCCAAAATGTGTACCGTAGTAGCGCGTAATGAGTGGTTAGTATAAGTTTTTGACAAATTACATTCACTACTAATAGAAGACATCATCGCTCCGAGCACATTATGTCCGACTGGTGATGCATCATACCAACAAGAATCATCTGTAATAACACGTTTTGGTCTTTGGAATAGATATGGACAGCCTGGACTCAATTTACTCTTGTATCGACAAAATGTACGGACGGGACAGTAGTCATCATCTGAAAAAAGGACAATCTATAAAAAAGTTATCAGTACAAATATATTTAAGCACAAATTACTCAAATTGTTCAAAATTGTTGCAACATGTGTAATATTTCAATGTTATTATCGTCATAAGAATTATACTTCAGAACACTTTTGATATTTTGCAAGTGCATGTAATTAAGGAGGGCAGGAATGGTGTACCCTAATGAAGGCGAACGGTACAAAATTACGCTAAATGACGTTAACGGTAAAATTTATGCCATCACAATAATTTTGACAGACATTTATACAAAAATATGCTTTGACAAATGACGATATGTTTTTAATCCAATTCACAATAACACTACGAAATTTAAGTAATTAAAAAAATCAAGCTTATATATTTTTGACGATTG
This sequence comes from Modiolus philippinarum, assembly GCA_002080025.1. Taxonomy (NCBI): domain Eukaryota; kingdom Metazoa; phylum Mollusca; class Bivalvia; order Mytilida; family Modiolidae; genus Modiolus; species Modiolus philippinarum. The sequence continues at coordinate 13,041 of MJUU01022576.1, forward strand.
ATGGTAAAATTTTGACTCATTTGACGTTAACGAAAGCTGAAAAAGAGGCGTTTGATGGTTGACGATAAAGGGAATTCATACTCTCTTCAATAAGCTTGTTGATGATATATTTTTAGTATTTTAATATTTAAAAACAGTGCACAAAACCTTTCGCTTGTGACTAGTGAAAATATATTTTGTACATGTACATGATCTGTAAAAATCTGACTAAGCTTTAATTCCAAAACATAATACTTTCAAAACTACATGTAAATTTAATTACCTTTAATTTCATACATTCTGCCATCGGCAGTGTTTGTATCCTCTGCATGGTTCTTTGTCAACTCATCCTTGGTCAAATATATGTATCTCAGGCCATCTGAATCCGTGGTCAATGCGAAGTCAATAATTTTTAATTCCCTCAGATTTTCCCGTCCCCTACGCCCGAAATATAGCATGATATCCATACACAGTTTATATTGCAATTGCTTAGAGTCATAAATGTTCAAACTGAAGTAAGCTTTGTGTAAATCAGTCTCCTCAATCGGTGGATAATGTTCAACACTACCAAAGCCTTGACGTTTTAAATCTTTGGATACAGCTTTGAAAATCGTCTGGGATTTTTTAAACCTTACATCTTTCATAATGTCAATATCTAGAACAGTATTGATATAACGTGACAATCCATATCTGAATGTTGCTAAAGAAGATTTTTTGTAAAGTTCTCCGTTTCGATTTCTAGCTTCCGCATAAAATTTACCGAGATACGTGTCCAAAGTGTCGATAGAAAAGTTCTCAATGTCTGTGTTTAAGTTTTTTTTCTTGTAAATAGTCTCTGAAAATTTTTAACGATTGTGTTGTGCTTCTCTTTGTGTTCAACGCATCCTTATTTTCTATAATAGTTCTTAGTTGTTCTTCCGAGATTTCAGCAAATCGCTTGTCGTCTGCGACGACTTGCTCATCAGACATTTTGTTTTTGTTATTGCTTTCCGTAGTACATATAAAAGACAACATTTGATTGGACAGTTTGTCTAAAGAGAGCGATTGTCATTGGACGATTAATATAACTCCGTGTGACTATCATGTGATCATCGAACTGGTCAATATGGATTTTAATCAAACAATATCAAGATTGATAGAATGTCAGGTGACATGTTTTAAACCAATGAGATTATTCAAATAAAATCATTATGTAATAAAATGACATATCGATTGGCAATAACCTGATATTATGTATCATATGTATACCCTATTTATGTGAAATTTATAATAAAAAACTTTCTTTAGAGCCTTTTTTGTTCCACGAATGTTAACGGATAACGGATTACCCATCTTTTGGTCCTAGTGCTGTTGATGAGGCATATGTTGCAGAAATGGCCAAACAACACATTTGAATTATTTATTTTCAGGATACGTTTATTTGTGTATCCATACTCTCTCATACAGTAACAAAGACATGTTGGTTATAATTTATATGCACCCACTTGCCAGTGAATACTGTTATATGGAACTTGACATTGTTCTGTACATAGTCATAACCTTATCCTAGGTAAAAATGAGATTCCTACTAAACTAGATATGTCAGTGAGATGGCATCCCGCTATTAAGGGAATCGCTTAATCAATCCTTCGCCCTTGTATTTGAAAACGTGGGTTGCGATGGAACAATGCGATGAGGTAAGGTACTATACGATGAAGCGATGATACGATGGGAAGGCTTGAAGGAACGATGATGCGATTACTAAAAATTAGGATGCGATGTACCAAATGGAATACCGTAGCTATTTTAACCCTGTACGTTGAAAACCAGTTTCATCACACTATTAGTTTCTGATATATAAACGGCATGACGGATAGACAATGCATGTTGGACAAATGAGTGTCTGAGACAAAATATTTTGAGTAAAAAAATAGTAAACAAGTTAATCAATGACTTGACCTCGAGGTAAAAGGCCATCATCCATGGTACGCAGACATACTATATTGAGGTGGTGTATCTGTTACAGACCATACGCGTATTTGGACCGTACGCGTACGGTCCGGACCGTATGCGTATACTCATATGGTCCGACCGTACGCGTACGGTCGGATCATATGCGTACAGTCGGACCGTATGAGTTTACACGTACGGTCTGTTACGAGCTGGACCATACGCGTATATTTAGATGAGTGCAAACAAAAAGACAGACAATTCATTCGTTATTCAATCAAAGAAGTACGTTACAGTGAAAACTGATAGCACTAACTATCACTGAAAACCGTACAAAAATATTAGGTCTTGATACTAATCTAACTGAAATGAAATTATAGAAGTAGTGAAATAAAAAAAGAATATTATCATATTTCACACAAATTTTAAAAGCGATACATAATCCTCATTTTTACATTAAGAAGTCTTGTTTATGGACAGGAGGTATTCCTTTTTTAGAACACGGCGTTATTTCCGCAGTAATGTTGAACAGCTCTCCTTTTACCAGATTTTTGGATTAGCACCCTTTTGGGGGTAACTGGGAAAGAATGGTTGTTCCTTAGAGCTGGTAATCAATGATTTTTTTTCTCAGGATGACCATATCTATTATTTCAATTAATTTTCCATTTTATATATTACGAAACACTAGTTTTTATATATCATATTATTTTAGAAAAATGATTTTTAGAAACTCTTAGTTGTTTCAAACATAAGAGCTTAATTTATTAATAATACTGTTAACAGTATATTAATTTATTGATATATTATCCAAGAACACGCAGGATATTGAACTAGGCTGACTGTACGCGTACAGTCGGACCCGATGATACGCATGTGGTCCGACCGTATGTGTATTTTGAAAAAATACTCAGTTGGTAATGGGTCTGGAGCTGGCATGTCAGTTAACTGCTAGTAGTCTCTTGTGATTTCATGTTTATGTCCGTATATTTAGTTCTTTCAGTTTTATTTTTCACAATTGACTCAGTCCTGTTGCCAACTGAATTTTACTGTTGTTACGATTGTTTTTTGATTTATCACCTTGGCTATAGGGGGAAGGTTTGGACCCAATAAAACTAGTTTAACCCCGCCGCAGCAGGTTTGCGCCTGTCCTAAGTCAGGAAATTTATAAAACCTTTGTGTGTCTTGTCTGTTTTCTAGCTACTTTACTTTGTCATTAGGAGTCTAGTCTGTTTATTTCACTGAACTTGATTACTTATCATTTAGGGCCGACTCCTTCCTGCCGTTGGGTGTGGGGTTTCTTCACCGTTCATATGGTGAATTTGAGTTGTTATAACCCCCCTTTGGTTCGTTGTCT
>MJUU01022576.1:22377-45836 GCA_002080025.1 Modiolus philippinarum
AAAAAAAAAAAAAAAAAAAAAAAAAAAAACCTGGCCCAGTCCTTTAATTTTAGTTTCTGTTATATAGATGATATATTTATATAGATATTTTATCATTAAACAACCCTCGCTTTGGTGATTTTCATCATCTTATTTATAAAAAAGAGCTTGAAATTAAGGATACTACAGATACATCGGCTTCGTTCCTTTACCTTCATCTTGAAATTGACAACAGAGGTACATTACAAACTAACCTGTATGACAAACGCGATGAGTTCACTTTTCCAATAGTGAACTTCCCTTTTCTTTGTAGCGACATTCCAAAAGCACTAGGATATGGAGTTTACATCTCACAACTCATTCGCTACTCAAGGGATTGTGGTCGTTACAAGAGCTCAGTTGCTTACAAATAGACTACTTAAGCAAGGGTACGTTACAAAAAACTTAAAGTCATCACTACAGATGTTTTACGGACGACATCACGATCTTGTGGATCGCTATGGGATATCTGTTTCCCAGATGACAATAGATCTTTCCCTCTACAACTAAAGTTTGTTTTTCCTCTATCGGATTCGACTTTACTACCGGAGTTGACATGTTCAACACGGCGGGTGTCTTATAAGAAGCAGGAGATGCTTACTCTATCGGTACACCTGATCTCACCCATGGATTCTTATTGGGTCCGTGCTGTTCATCTGTATGTGTGTCTTCATTTTTCTTTTTTGTCCCGTACTCAATTGGTGTCTTTGTTTCTTATTGTGTCTGATTTTGCCATTGTCCATGGATTGTTCGTTCTATGGATTGATGGTTCGGTTCTCACTTACTTTTTCTTTGTACTCATACAGTCTAAATGTACGCATATGGAACAGCTCGTAGCAGACCGTATACGTATACTCATACGGTCCGACCGTACGTGTATGGTCCGACTATACGCGTACGGTCGCATCAAATGAGTATACGCATACGGTCCGGACCGTACGTGTACGGACCAAATATACGTATGGTATGGAACATAAACACTATTAACAAAATGCAATTTCCGTTTTCCGTTCCGTTTTCTGTATGGACAAAAACTCCATAAGCCTGACAAATTGATAGCAATTTACGAAAAAGGTTGGTAAAACAAACCTTACTGTACCAGATTCCATAACAAACCAATCCAGAGTATTAGTTAACAACGATAAAAACGGTTCTATTCGACTGATGATTTGGAACATAAAGCTAAGTTGGTACATCCCGATACGGCAATAACCCTTTTCAGAAAGTGTTGTTGTCTTTTCCTGGATTTGAACTCTACAGTACCATCAAATGGAGGTACAAACACTCTTCGCTTCCGGTTATCACTCGACGGTTGGCTAACAATACACAACTTAAACCCTGAATACATTTTAATTCTAAAAAAAATACTGCAGTGTTACAGTAACAATGACATGGTAATCTAAATATGAATAGTGTCATGAACTGTTTTCAGGATGAACAACACTTGCCTTGTTGGCTTGACAAGCGGAACTAATTATTTGTATTTAAATGCCGAAACCGAAGGGTTGACCAAATGATTTTTTGTAAAAAGGCCTATAGGGCGACTCATTTAGATTAGTCAGGTCAAAGGTAGTGATGACGAGCTCATCGAGTTGACAGTTATGAAGGATGACGAGAGTTTACGACCTAAAATGGAAAAACGTATTGACAGGACGTTCGAGGAATTGACAAAGGAGGAAAAGCAGAAAGTTACATTATTTTTAATGCAATATGAATATATTTTTGCTGAAACAGACAGTGGCCTTGGTAGAACATCCCTTGTTAAAAGAGACACTGAAGAGACATAAGTTGTCGTAATGCGCATATGCAGAGACTAATTTCACAGAAACTTCGGTATTTTCTTTTTTGTTGAGCATGAGATAGAGACTTGGAACGCCAAGTCGTTCAAAGAACCCCCACGACGACACTGTAAATGAAAATTTGACAAAATGTTGAAAAGCAAAAATCATTGAACCAGATGTCTCAATAGAGTGCCAGTGAAGGACGCATATCCCCTTCCTAGTATTGAGGTGTCACTAGATCGTTTAGTGGGAAACAACTGGTATAGTTCTTTAGACTTCTTCTCGGGGTACTGGCAAGCAGAATTAGGCAAAAAGGACAGACATAAGACGGCCTTTGCAACAAGACAAGTCTATTCCAATTCTGTGCTATGCCATTCGGTTTATGCTGTGAGGCCAAGACTTTTGAACAATTTAATGGAGACGGTATTGTCTGGTCTTCTTTTTGATTTCTGTTTAGTATACGTGAACGATATTATTGTATTCAACAAGACTTTAGACGACATGATATCAAATCTGAGAAAGATATTTGATAGGATGAAAGCAGCTAGTCTAAAACTTAAGGCTAAAAAGTGCACCTTGAGTGCCATCAAGGTCAAGTATTTGGGTAATATTGTCTCTAAGGCAATGATTGCTACTGATCCAGACAAGAAATTGCCAGTCCTAAACAATGCTACTGAAGTTCGGCCATTTGTCAGGTAGTTAGGGTACTATAGGAAGTGCATACAAAATTTGTCATCTATTACAAAATGTTTGAAACAACTAACAGAAAGGGGAAAGCGATTCGCTTGAACTAAAGTTTGCCAGGTGTCCTTCGAAACTTTTGAAAAGAAAAAAAAACTATCATTGGTGCCATTATTGACACATCCCGAATTCTCAGAGGCACATAACCTCAATACCGACGCCAGCAATAACTCCATAGGGATAGTGTTACAAAGTTGCACATTGTCAAAATCCGGGACAAAATATTGTGTGACGAGAAAAGAGTTGCTGGTGGTATAAAACTTCGTAATACAAATTAAACCATACCCCGTATTCTGTTAGGTAGATCATGTACAAGAAGAACATATAACGAGTTTAAGAAGAACTTAAAACGAGTTTAACCCCGCCGCAATTTTTGCGCCTGTCCCAAGTCAGGAATATGTTGGTCATTGGCTTGTCCTTGTCTTCTTATAAAATTTTAGTTTCTTGATATTTGGGTTATTGGATGTGGTTTGTTTCCATTGATTTATTCACTTTTTTTTTACCTTTTTGGGGCCATTTAGGGCTTACTATAGGGTGTAAGGTTCCTCACTGTGTTGAAGACCATATGGTGACCCCTAGATGTTTTGTTTTTGGTCGTTTTAACCTGGAAATGGGATGTTGTCTCCTTGACATTTACCCCATTTCCTTTCTTATTCATAGTTCCTTTGACATTTACGCTTCAAAAACCAAGAAGGCCAGAGAGCCGGATGGCTGGAATTCTTGAGCGAAACATGAAGAGCACGGTCGTCATGTTGATAGTAGAAAAGGTAAACTCAAGATTTGGCGTACCGTCAGTGATCCATTCAGATGAAGGTCACTAATATGAAAGTAGGTTATTTCAAGAAGTTTGCGACATTCTGAACATAAATAAAACTAGAACGTCCTCGTACCACCCACAAAGTCCAGTGGAATGGTAGAGAGGTTCAATCGAAGCTAAGTCACCATTAAAGAGACTGGGACACATATATTCCCTATGTAATAGCACGAGACGACAGGCCAGATACCCAACAGTCTCATGGTCGGTCGTGAGGTATCAGTACCACTAGAAATATTGTAAATGAAATGCCCAATCCCCTCAAATCAATCCCTTCCAAAATATGGTCATAAGAACTAAAAGTGAGAGTCAAAAATACCCACTGTTTTATAAGACCTAAAACAGCAGGGGAAATGCGAAGATAGAGACGTTTCCATGACCTTAAACAGTCTTATCAAAATTATGAGAAGGGAGAGGATGTAAATGTTAAAAAATGGGTAACAGGAAACACCTACAATGGCTAAAAATTATAATTACATGCAACAATTTGCAAGGGAACTACACAAGAAAAACACGTATAAGACAAAAGACAAACGTAGACAACGATAGGAACTCGGGACAGCCGGACTTGGTACCGGCACTAGCAAAAGCCAGTGGTAGGGTTAAACCGGTTTATGGGTACCCAAACCTAAGTCTATTTCTCTGTGCAGAAGGTGGACTTTTAAGTTTTCGAAAGGCCCGTATACAATATTAGAAAAGAGTCTGGATCTGATATACAAAGTGGATTGTGATCCTGGGGGCAAGCCCCAAATTATTCATGTGAATCGATTTAGGTAGAAATATTCACAGTGTTTGAATGATGAGTCAAAAAATAGTTCAACGGATGTTTCGAGGGAATATGATGAACCAGCTGAATATCCTGAGGAGGATGAATGTATTGAATACCCACAATTACAAGAAGGTAGAGGGCATAGTAAAAAAAATACCACTTTGGATGACCGATTATGAAACGTAGTGGTTAACAAGATATGTAAAATACATTTGAGAACAGTAAAGTGGAAAAGTAGTTAACAAATTAAATATTTATACAATGTGGTGTTACCTATTTTATACTTCATCCTATCTGTAAAAGAAATGACCAAGACTTAGACAACACCGAACAAAAATAATGGTTACCTGGGAGTGTATTTTTTTCCCTACGTTATTTTGGATAAAGGAGTAGAGAGGCAGCCACTTATCTCTATATGCAAGTTCAAGATATTATTGCCATTTCCAAAATTGCTTGTATAATTCAGCTGGGTCAAAGAATAGGACAGACAGCTGCAAAAGCACAAAGTACCAGATCGGGCGCCAGAGTTTGTCTGACAAATAGGAGTGGAAAAGGCAATGCCCTAGTAATGTCATTGATTAAGACAAAAGAAGCGATGGATAACAGGAGAGTGATTTAGAAAACAGCGAGGAAGAGGATGTTGTAGAGAAACATGACATCAGAAAGAAAAGAAGATGACTCTGATTCTCCGATGAAGATAGAGGTTGAGTTGGGCCCATGGTAAGGAAACCAACAAGACCTACAGTTTCTGGAATTCTTAAGGAAACAGTTCATAAAGAAAATGAACGTACTGATAATTTAGAATCGGGCAAAGACAAATATGAAGTTGTTGGTACCAACAAGAAATCTGCAAATTCTGCTGCAAGGATCGAAAAAGATTTGGTTCTGAGGGGCCACATAGACCGGACGTACATTTATATAGACATCGGAATAGACTTCAGGATCAGAAATATCTAAATCTGATATATTTCCGAAACGCAAGACTGACTTGCTGTTATTTTCCAGGTAGGTAGTTACCGAGGCGTCTTACAGAGAGGGCGGGAAAATAAAGAGTCTAGGACAAGAACAGTAGCGGATTTAATTCGTAAGATTAAAGTAATCTTAGTTTTGTCTTACGATTTTGTCAAGTACGACGCATGACTATATAAGGGCTGAAATGTAGTGTAGTGAATATTTGCCAAAACTATAATTGATTACGACAGAGCTTTTGTCTATCTATGGAGTCAGGTACTGTAAAACGCTTCAGTCATCCAGATGTTTTCCTGGATGCGTTGTAAGCAACGGTAGACTGACGGGAATTTCAAATAGATCTGTCCAGCGATGTTGGATTCGTAATGGTATTGAATAGACGAGTTTCAAATTGGTGAGTTTTCCGGAAAATCATGACGTCACAATATAGATCGTAGCAACTCATTCATAAAAACGAAATTGGAAATTCGTCTATAGGGGAATTTTAGCACCCCTTAACCCATTTTTCAAAATTACGTATTGGTCATTTTCTTATCTTTCAAGATTATGGTCAATGAGCTAGTATTCTACCTTTATTTGATTTTATTTGTTTGTTTATTCAATTATTGGTAAACGGGACATGATAAATGTGAGATTTGGGTCCAAATAAACCGGTTTAGTCCTACCTCTGTACAAAGTCAGGCTGTGCCGAGTTCCTATCGTTGCTAACGGTTGTCTTTTGTCTTATTTGTGTTTTTTCTGTCAATTTTATTGGCAGATTGTGGAATGTAATCATAATTTTCAGCTGTTGAAGGTGTTTCCTGTTATCCGTTTTTTTACATCAGAATTTTTTGTTGTTGTGTTACTTACAAAAAGGGACAGAGCTTTAAATATGTAGCCTTAGCATATACATCTACATATTTTATTTTATCTAACAAAGTACCAAAGGGTAACACACGATACTACACTGAAGAACAGGTGATCAGCATGCTGGAATTTCTCATTGACAACATATTTGGCCATTTCGGGGGAAAGATATTCCAATAGAAAGTCGGCATTGTGCTCCTCTCTTAGCCGACCTGTTTTTGTTCACTTACGAAACAGAATTTTTGCAACCTTTGGTCAAACAAAATAAAAAAATAAAAAAACGTTAGATCCTTTAATTACTCATACAGATATATTGATGATGTCTTGTCGCTTAATAATAGTAAATTTGCCGACTATATTCCATTAATTACCCCCACTCCCACAAGAACTTGAAATAAAGGAGACTACAGACACTGACCTTTCTGTTTCGTTTTTAGATTTACTTTTGGAGTTTGACGACCGTGGCAACCTCAGCACACGAATTTATGACAAAGAAGACAATTTCAATTTTGATATTGTAAACTTTCCACACCTCGACAGTAATATTCTATCTTCCCCAGCGTATGGAGTAATATATTTCTCAATTAATCCGTTACACTAGAGCATGTAGTAACTATCAAGATTTTTTGAAACGACACATATGTTTAATTCGTAAACTTTTAAATCAGGGCTTCGAGAAATGCAGATTAACAGTTTTTCTGAAGAAATTTATTGGACGATATCCAGATTGGATCGATAAATATTCAATTCCAATTTCCAATTTTATTGAAGACGGTTTTGTTTAAGTTTTGGCTTCTTCTTTGATGTTTCTCTTTTTGCCACTTTAGTGTGATTTGTGCACCAAAAGACAAAAACATTTTACCTGTACGATACAAGGCTTGTACATCGAACGACAAAAACATTTTACCTGCGCGAGAAAAATTCTAGGTTTTGACAATAGGCAGTGGCTGCGCGTCCACGCCGCGTGGACGCGTAGCCCACAGACTGCGCGTACACACTTCCGGTTTTTGTATAGAAAAGGGGTCCTTTCCGGAAATTCGGATGAAAGTATTCGAAAATATAATTTTAATGTAAAGACAGAGCGAGTTCTAAAACAATTTAATGTGGTTATACGTTATGAAAAAGTTGTTATTTATCTAAATAAATTATCGCCTCCGCCAAGATCAAATAAAAAAAAATGAAAAACATTAATATAAAAACGGACATGTGCAAGCGTTGTTCTACATGGACGCGCAGCCACTGCCTTGACAATATTATGGCTTTGACATTTAACACAATCTTGGGACACAGAAGCTATAGTTAGTCGTCATATAAGCGGAAGGTTGATGCATCAATGAACCTGGTTTAACCCATCATTTTATTCATAAAATGCCCGTTCCAAGTCGGGAATATGACGGCCTGCCAAAAATGTTCTATGTTGGATTGTGTTTCCCTGATTCAGTCGAACGTTATGCGGATTTTCCTTACTGGTCTCTCCCTTCGATCGATTCGGACTTTTGTTGTCACTTTTATTTATTGGCAATTTTTTACATGTAGGTCCACAGCTGACTTAGGAGTATAAACGGGAATGACCCAGTTTATCAGCGTGTATGTCTTTGAACCCGGAGTCAAGTCTTCCGTGTCGGTAGGCTACTACAGATAAGAGATAACCAATCAGAAAAAAAACAGTTGGCGTGTAGTGAAGTACGAGCTGTGCTTGATTGAGGAGGACAAATATTGTACCTTCCATTTGGATAGGCGCACTGCGTACCTTGATACTAGTTGGATATATACAGCTCGACCCTATAGGTAGACAGACTGTACTAGTTGAGAGAGTGACATAGTGTCTGTCCAGTAAACTTGTAATATAACGTTGTAGATCAATTGTTTCATAGAATGTAGTATTGTTTTAGCAAAGAGCTTACGTATACATTTTAGTTCCATGTTCTTTTGTGTTTTTATTTATCTATTTACAATTAATTGCACATATATTCCACGAACAGGACATTTGAATGTATCTTAAGTATAATCTGGAACGAGCAGGATACACGTTGCCCGTTCCCTTTTCACGTTACAATATAAATTGTCATGTTTTGGATATACAAATGCGTCGATATTCGTTTGCCGATGTACTTACCCTGTGCTGAATAATCGATTGTTTTTTGTCTTTTTAAGTTGCCGTATTATTCTAACAACTAGAAAACACACTTGTCCAGGATAGCCATTCATTTGAGAAAAAGCCAAGAAGACCTATGACATTTAATTACATTACATGATATTGTAAATTTGTGTTTTAAATCAAAATCAAAGGATGAGACGATACTCTCAAACATTTATACAATAAAATACACACCGATTGACAACTAAACGACTATCTTAACCCAATTGTTCAAACATATTTCCTAAAGATTTGGCATTTGTAAATTCTTTGTAACTCAATGTCAAGCAAGAGTCAATATTAAAACAAATCACAAAACACATAAACTTGTCCGTCAAAATTACATTTTAGTGACCGACCATTTAACTTGAAAAGGGGGGCTACGGTTTTTTTTCTAAAAAAACATTTTGGAGCTGATTTTATGTGAAGAAAATATTTTAGCTGCCAAAATGATGAAAAAAATTTTCTGAAGGAGGCTTTCTACCCCCAAAAACATTGTTAATTTTGAAAAAAAAATATTTTGTTGATACACGTAAAGATAATCAATAATTTTTTTCGCGCGAAGCTCGGAAAAAATTTTCTGTCCAGAAAAAAATACCCCCCTTTAAGGTTAAATGGTCGGTCCCTTAGTAACTATATTACATACATTTTTTTGGATAGGGTTCTTTGCATTTTAACTTAACACATTCTAAATTTCTAAAATCTGTAATGCATGGACACGGGTTATGTATTCCGGTATATGCATGAAATCATTATGCTAAACTCCTCACAGGAAGGGATCTTGGTGGAAGCTGTATACTGAGGGTACATAACTTGCTTTGTCAGTTTGTAATGCGTCTTGAGCTGGCATGTCAGTTAACTGCTAGTAGTCTCTTGTGATTTCATGTTTATGTCCGTTTATTTAGTTCTTTCAGTTTCATTTTTCACAATTGACTCGGTCCTGTTACCGACTGAATTTTACTGTTGTTACGATTGTTTTTTGATTTATCACATTGGCTGTAGGGGAAGGTTTGGGCCCAATAAAACTAGTTTAACCCCGCCGCAGCAGGTTTGCGCCTGTCCTAAGTCAGGAAATTTATTAAGCCTTTGTGTGTCTTGTCTTTTTTCAAGTTAGTTTACTTTATGTCTATAGGAGTCTAGGATGATGTTTATTTCGCTGAACTTGATTACTCTTTATTCAGGGGCCGACTCCGACCTGCCGTTGGGTGTGGGGTTTTCTCACCGTTCATTGAAGATCTTATGGTGGCTTTGAGTTGTTATTACTCCCCTTTGGGTCGTTGTCTCTTTGACACATTCCCCGTTTCCCTTCTTTTCTCTACTGTATGTACCAACACTAAATTTTACAACTGCCAGATCACTATTAGTTCACATATTTAGTTAGTACATTTGTAAAGACGAGTCTGTAGAACTTACGCAACATTTTGAATTTTGCAAAATTTAATTCCCATTTCATTCAAATTCAAATACTAGTTAACTGCAATCGTAGTATATGCTTATCATCCATAGAAAACTGAACGGAAGGTCATCAAATCCAAAAGTGCTCCAGTACCAGTAAGTGCGTAATGTTATTAAGTGTAGTGTAGTAAGTAATGTGCAAACGAGTGTCACTACAATTCCACTTTAGAGTTAGTACTCTTTGATGTGGGTTTAAAGTAGATCTGTTGGATTTATAATTTTAAGACATTCTTATGTATAAGCAAGTGTCACAAAAATTTCAAAATCTGACTTTTGCTATAATTAATTCAAGACAGGGTTTAAAGATATCTATTACATCCCCAGACCATAGACCAAGAGACTATATTAGTATATTTTCAAGATATCTTTTTGCGCGCCATAAAACCGGTTCGACCCAACGTTTCTTTTGAAATGCCAGTACCAAGTCCGGACTATTGCGGTCGACAATTTTTCCGGTGGTTTCCCATCTGCTTTGTCTTTCCACTTTGACTTTGACTTTTGACAATTGTATTCGGTAACTTTGTTATTACCCCTATTCAATATGGGTTTCGGGAGCCGGAAAGCCAGGTCTACCGAGTCGATAAAAGTGATTTAGGAAAAAAAAACTAACTACCGCTTGGTAATCGGGGTTTCCGTAATTAAATACATGCCAACCTTCGCTTCATATGAGTGTGTATTGCTAAACCTACATTAACGAGTGGTACAATGTCTTACAGCGCAGAATTAATAAAAAAAACTTCGGTAAACCAGGTTTATCGACCGGTAATCTTGGTTTACCGACATAAACCCTCCTTACCAGGCGACTAGAACTATTAAAAGATTAGTTTGGTGCAAGTGGAAAAATAATTCTCAGTAGCAACAGAACAGAAAAGTTTAATCGAAAACTGCATTCAGATTTAAGGTTTGTGATCCCTTCAGAATAAAAGAGAAAAAAGTCAAATAAGACTTTTTTACACATTTTGATACAAATTAACAACGAAGGGTAATGGAGTAAATGCAAATGAGACTAAGTCTCTGAAAAAACATGGTAAAACTAAGCTATGCAGCAACGCTTTTATTGTTGTTCTTCATTTTTAAGTCAATAATGTGGCCTTCAACAATGAGCTTTATTCATACCTCGTATTAAGTTCAAGACAGTCCAAAGCGCCGATTTGAGCGGAATTTATTATCAGATGACGAGTAATGCTACATCAATGTCTTTTTTACAAAATTGGTCCATAGATGCGGGATATGGAACAAATATAAACGTAACTGAGTAGTTACAATCGTTGTCATCCATTGCTTGGCAAGTTAAGAATACTAATAAAAGACGATGATAACATCTAAAAAACCACAGGGCATTCATCAAGTTCATAGTAGGAAAACTTAGAATAACATTAAAACAAAACATGAATTATATATGAAGTTCAGTTAACGTTGCTCTCATTCTACGGTGTGTCTTAGTAAAGTGCCCGTCTGATGTTTGTGAGTTTGAATTTGCGCAATACAAGGTGATGTAATTCTACGACAAAATAAACAATTACTGTGTTACATTTCAACACGTGTTAAGATTATTTGCACAGTCTTATATACTCATCCCAGTTTGCGGAAGTGTTATAATATGAAGCAAATTCTGATGGATTATCTTCAAATCGCACTGGAAGAGTTGTACAAAGTACATAATGGTCCGGTTGCTTTTGGTAATATGCCACAGCGCAGGTAAATTCGGTTTGTTCTGTGCATATTTGCATACAGGATTCAGTCGTCATGTTATTCCAGGCCTCAGTTGGGCTATATTCATAAACAGGACGTGTAGGTGTCAGATATCTATGTCTTCGTTTTACATAGTTATTACTGTAAATGCTACATTCTGAAAATTGAACACAAGATATGTTAATAAAATACTGCGGTATTTACAGAGTAAGTGTAGATTCATGAATCAAGCTAAAACATACATATATTAAATTAAAATAAACATTCCAACTCTGATTACATGTACATATGTTTCATTAGTGTTCACTTAATTGATAAGCAACTACTACTATATATAAAATACCAAATTGCTGAAAAAAAAATCAGGAAAATCGTGAAAAGCTCTTTATCGTCATCCGATATAGGAGTTACTTTCAGGACCTTGGTGATGCTTTGTGGTCTTTTACCTGTTTGAATTTTATATACAATCTGGACTTATTAGTTGTTGAAATTTTTCAGAATTAGAATATAATGAATTTTGAATTTTTTCTTGGTATTATTTAAATTTCGAATATTTGGTAATATCTTGAAAATGCGATTACAGCTCTACCTCCCCATGAAAATCAAATATGAATGTAGTGTACGAAATAGATAAAAGATTCATAACCCTTGAAAAGGCTAACCAATCTAAATGCAATCATATGAACTTGAATGAAAACAAATATTTAGAAAAGAACAATTAAAACTTACTAGAGCAGTTCAATGTTGGTGGGGTCCACCCTGCATCCCCACTACATGTTATAATTCCAGTTTGATTTAGTGGTTCATAGCCGGCGACACAACTGTATGCAACTGCCTGACCTATACTTGCAGAAATAGGCAACGTGTCCGATCCAATAACATAGGGCTGCTGACATATTGATGCTGAAAATCATGGTTCAAAATTAAAATCTGGACTCTGTGTGTGTTTGCGTGTGTGTGTGTTTAGTTGAAAACTAATAATTTCAGAAATATCCACATGCACAGTGTACTATATAGTAAATGAACCACACGCGAAAAAAAACCCCAAAAAAACAGCCAACCTATGGGATATAAATACCACTTAATTTTGAATAGCACGAAAAAATATCGTCACACTGAAATTAGATATATAGAATCCACAGCATCGTGGAGTGAGAAACGACATTTCAACACCAGATATAGTTAGATTTTCTTTTTTTAACGCGAGGCTTGCCGAGCGTTTAAAATATGTGAAAATTTAACCTTCGAGAGAGTAGAAATGTCGTTTCCCACGAGATACAGTTGATGCAAAGGAAAACACCGCACAAAACCAGTGTAAAACTTTTTATTATTAAGATGGCGGTGTAAACAGCCAATCAAATTTGGTAAGGGAATGCTAATTACCTGCGGTTATATTTGAAATGAAGATTGCGAACAGGGAAAAAATTTCACGGAGTGCCAGTTATCCCCACTAGCTGAGTTTTGCTAATTAAATTCTTTCTTTGATCTAAGACTATATGCATCGGTAAAACTGTTCCTGTCATGAAAACTAAAGTTGTTTTTTTTTTATTTCAAACGACGTCAAACTATCAACGATGTATTTTCTCTTTTTTTGTCGGGAAATTCCACATGATGCATTTAGATGTTGACGCGTTCAATAGCCAATTCATAGATGCGTCAATATAGCAATCGTTGGTCAGTGGAATATGACGACTGAATTAATCGGGTTGTATAGAACACAGCGAGGCAAATTTCAACACAAGTTTTTTTTCTTCTAATTTCTAGCAATTTTAGAAACCTCCTGATCGATTAGTTTTCAAAGCAATAAGCAACATGTGTGTTATGATTTTTCTCAGTTGGTGATTGGTCAATCATACATGTATCAATGTCTCATATCAGTTGCTAGAAAAAGTGCAACCGGTTGTTGATGAAGTTAACACCTGAATAATTGTCTAGCGGAATTGTTTTTGCATTTATATGTCGAAGATTACTCAATTAATTGGTAATATAACATTTTTATTATAAATATATTCCACTACACATCACACATTTCTAATGAATGGCGCAATGAAACACATACATTGTAGCAAAGATGGCGGTAAACCTCGTACTTTGAAATGATTAGAGACTCAAAATCAAAATCGTAACATCCGGTTCGATTGGAAAACAATGACCGTATATAAACAGCAATAAGTATCCGTATAATATATGGCTTTCCAAACAATATATGACATATTTCTGTAACAGTGCTAGTCCAAGTCACTATTGAAGAAACCTGTTGTGAGAAGCAGTCTCCGTCGATTGTAAAATCAATATGAGAATTGAAAAAGAAAGTGTTTACCATTTTATTTTACAATGAAAAGATATGGAGTTAGTGCCCGTGAGACAAAGTCTCTACAAACACATGATTCAAACAATTAATGGAACAACGCTTTTATTGTTGTTCTTCATCTTGAAGTCACCATGAGGTCTTCAACAATGAGCTAGGTTTATACCTGATAGCAAGTTCAAGACGCTCCCTAGCACCGGTTTGAGCGCAACTCATTGCTAAATCTCAAGCAACGCTACATCCGTGAGACTTTGATATGAGTTATCGTTGTGCATGCATATGCTTTCCGTTACTAACGCTGGGGATAAAATATTTGCAAAAACAACTCAAGACATAGTAAGTTGACAATAAAATTCGATGGGCGTGTTTTATCGGTATTTTATATTATGAAAAGTAGATATTATGGGATTTTCTCACCGTTCATTGAAGATTTTATGGTGGCTTTGAGTTGTTATTACTCCCCTTTGGGTTGTTGTCTCTTTGACACATTCCCCGTTTCCCTTCTTTTTTCTATTGTAGAAGTTAATGTTAACTTGGGATCATCACTTTTCTGCAAATGTTTCAAATATGAAAAAGAAAGGAAATGGGATAAATGTCAAGGAGACAACATCCCATATCCAGGTTAAAACGACCCAAAACAATGTTATAATCATTACATTTCCGCGAAGTAAAATTTTACGATTCCGAAAATTTTCATGCATTACGTTTCCGAAAATGGGGTGTGGATAACCATCGAGTTCGAGTTCGAGTTAGAATTCGAGTTAAATTTCAAGTTACAGTTCGTTAATTTTCTATTACCATATATCGAGTTACGTATCGAGTTAGCGTTAAGATTCGAGTTAAAATTCGAGTTTAGATTGATTTCAACATTTTTTTCTTGTATTATTTCTGAGGTAATGACTAATAAGTAGATCAGGAATGTGTGCTGGTTGTTCTCAAAAAGATCGAAACGATGGCTGCATTTCATTAGCGCACTTTTAGAGATTAGGTCCCATTACATTTGCGCACTTTTTAATATTTCATTTGCGTACAAATTTTATTACATGTACGCATATTTATTTTGATTGCATATTTTCTTATCACATATCAAAAAGTGAAAATGTAGTACATTAAAAGAAAAAAGAAGGGAAACGGGGAATGTGTCAAAGAGACAACGACCCAAAGAGGAGTTATAACAACTCAAAGCCACCATAAGATCTTCAATGAACGATGAGGAAACCCCACACCCAACGGCAGGTCGGAGTCGGCCCCTAAATAAAGAGTAATCAAGTTCAGCGAAATAAACATCATCCTAGACTCCTATAGACATACAGTAAACTAACTAGAGAACAGACAAGACACACAAGTCTTTATAAATTTCCTGACTTAGGACAGGCGCAAACCTGCTGCGGCGGGGTTAAACTAGTTTTAAGTATCTCTCAAATTCCATCTCAAGTGATAAGTTTAGAAAGAATCAGTAACTTTACTCGAGTGCAGAGTTTGGTATAGGTAATTGCTTTAGTTTACTGAGCTTTTCTATAGACCTAATTGATTGATGGCTGTTTTGATATAAAATTAATGTCACAAACAAATGATTAACTATGTACAGTTCGCAAACTAGGTTGTTGTGTCCTCAATTCAACCAAATGCTTTATTTCTACCACCCTTATGGTAAAATACTCCTTCTTGTAGAATCAATTGGAACAACACTAGAATCAAAGAGAAAACCAATGGACCAACTGCCTTTCTAGGCATTTCAATAAACAGTTATAAAGAGCAAATACTCAATCTTTGATTTTATTTAAAAATTTAAAATTGAAGTTATTTTACAACTTCAGACACAACAACTTACACAAAACACAGGGAAGCAATATCAAGACAGTACCTCGACGCAAACAGAGAGAAAGATGTTTTACATGAAGGATTTTATTGTCTAATGAATTTTCATCTTCTCAATAAATTTCATAAATCCTCAAAACTTTATTGACACTTTCCAATTGTAAGCAGGGATCAACGACTGCATAGTTCAAATAATAACAAAACAAAGAAATATGCACAAATTAAATAACAGAAAGTGCGCAAATGAAATAATAAAAGTGCGCAAATGAAAGAAAGATTTTGCGCAAATGAAATAAAAAATGCGCGCAATTGATATGCAAAAGTGCGCAAATGAAATGCACCGGAAACGATAGTCGAGGTGCATTTGGCAATAAATTATTGTCTGGAACCCATCTTTCTGTGATATGATCCACATTAATTTTGCACTTGTACTTGGCGCTCTTAAATGAAAACATAGTTCGACATATAATTTAAGTACCGGAAGTCCAAAGGGTATGCGATTTTTGTTATGAAAAGTTGACGAAGTCATGACAAACACAAAAAAACTCGTTTTCAATGATTTCATACTTTTATATTAAAAATCTGTTTCATGGACTAAGAAAAAATGTACAAATTCTGTTTTCCGTTCAAAGAGTGGGTCTTTCGAATTAAAACAATGGCCAAGAGACAGCCCAGCCCGAGATTCTGTTTCGATTTAAATCTACATCGATTCTCAAGAACCGTGCTTTCCAAACAATATGAAGACTTTACCAGGGAGATATCTTCGTATAAGGAGAGTTCCTTAATTTGTCAAATATAAAAACAAAAGGCCCAGAGATTGAGCCTGAATCTCTCACCCGAAAACCGCTTCTAAGCAATGTTAGCATGCAAATGATTATTGCATTTCTATTTTACAATGATTCGGTACATGTAAATAAATTTCAGAAAAATACTGCTAAAATCCCACCCCTATACACATTACATTCACTAGACTTGTCAAGTCATACCAAGTTAGAACTCATAATCCGAGTACAATTTAATTGTTTGCTAAAACTTACTTGAATCCAGACTTAACTAATCGATCAAATGGATAATAAATCACGTATCAATAAAATTCGAACGGTAATCGATTGATTAGTTCGACTAATCGAACATTTATCGCTACGGATGATTTTGATTAGAAATTTGTGAAAATTAAGTGATCACTGAAATTTTCCTTTAACTTCAGATTGTGTTTAGTACCATCAATAACAGCTATAATGATTGGTTAGTCAAAATATAATAAAATAATTCAGATAGCTTATGTTGATGCGGTTTTATTGAACAACTGATCATTAATCAATCAGAAATCAATCACAAATTTCAAATCAAAATCATCGGTCAATCTCCTCAGAGACTTTGATCGATAAATGTTTGATTAGTCGAACTAATCAATCGATTACCGTTCGATTTTTATTGATAGGCGATCGATTATCAATTTGATCGATTAATTAAGTCTGGTTGAATGCATATTGTTTCAAAGCAAATGATCAAAATATGATTTTCACCATAAGTCTAAAGTTTAACCACATTATGTATGTTCCGCGCTGGCGGACATGTTTTATTGAATACCAGTAAAACTAGCAATCTAATGTGAAAGGAGTTCCATACCATAAATAATTAAGTACAGCTAGATAAATTTGGTTGAATTGTTTCAGAACCGAATTGAAAATAATTTCACATAGGGTCCATTATTAAAATATGTCCCTCACTGGAAGCCATATTTTTATAGGATCGGAAGGAAATGTGCAGTTTTATTAGAGACTTTTCATACATCTAAACTGTAAAGTTTTGTTGAATTTGCATCAGTGGTTTCAGAGACACCGGATTACGGAGCCCAAGTGATGGCAATAGGTGAGGTTGATTTTTCGGGTCAGGTGATAAAAATGATGTCTTTACGAAATATCTTACAAATAGTGCAAGTTTGTAAATTTTACCACCAATTAAGATGCATCTAACAGGATTATGTCCAAAATTTGCGTTTCCAGAAGGTAAGCGTTCTGGAGTTGAAACCCCGGTCTTTTCTTGAAAAAAGAAAGAATTTCATGCAAATATTAGGAAAAATTCACAAAAAAATCAACTAGATCTTCCTTTATCATTTAATTTGAAGTTAAAAATAAAAAAGCCTAGTTTTGAATCTATTTTAAAATAACAGTTTTAATCTTTTCAAAAAGAAAAGTTGGAGTCATGGAACTTGTCTTCTTCATGTTTCGCAATAAAAAAAGGTTTGATTCAAGTGGAGGAAACGACGAAAACTTTCTGTTTCATTTTGTGCTGATTTTCAACATGCGTGTACATATATAATCCTGGTAAGTGTTGAAAGCTTAATTCTTGTTTATGTTGTTGCTCGCTGCAGTGTGCATCCCTGTTTTCAAAATTACAAAACTCTTTTTTTTTAATTGTGAAATGATTACCGCTTGACTTTCTTTTTTTAAATTGTTAAATGTTTATACAAATATTAATTTTTAGAATGAATATACATGCATGTGTATAATACATATTGAAATATGACAATATGACGACGACGGCACCGCCACTCCATACTTTGCTGTGCATCGTCGTAAAAATAGTATATACTACTATTATTATCTAAATTGATTGATTGTATTATTACTTCTTACTCCATGAAATTTTATAACAAAAAGTATTAAAATGGTTAAGTTGGGTCATCTTTTCAGATTTTGTTCTCTAAAAAACATCTACAATGCGTGTCTATTTCTTGCCAATATGTTTTAACGCATTTTATTAAGTATTCCTAGATTTCGTTTAGCTCGATAGTTGAAATTGTAATCCATTTTTCAAGTTGACTCGAATATCAACTCGAACTCGACTTTTAACTTTAACTCGAACTGTAACTCGAACTCGAACTTTAACTCTAACTCGAACGTTTGATTTTTACTGTGAGTCTTTTTGTGTTTTTATTTTTTAGCCATTCACCACACATAGGGAGGGGGGGGGTTGGATCCAAGAAATCGAGTTTAACCCCACCGCAATTTTTGCGCCTGTCCCAAGTCAGGAATATGTTGGTGATTGGCTTGTCCGTGTCTTCTTATAAAATTTTAGTTTCTGGATATTTGGGTTATTGGATGTGGTTTGTTGCCATTGATTTATCCACTTTTTTACCCTTTTGGGGCCATTCAGGGCTTGCTATATGATGTGAGGTTCCTCGCTGTGTTGACGACCGTACGGTGACCCCTAGATGCTTTGTTTTGGGTCGTTTTAAACTGGATATGGGATGTTGTCTCCTTGACATTTACCCCATTTCCTTTCTTTTTCATAGTTATCCACGCCCCCGAAAATGTACCTTTTTTATAAGTAAGCTTTCATTGCTCATTCATTATAATAAATAATGTATAAAAAACATATGTTTGTCAACAAAGGTGATGGTCAACTTCGTGCAGCAATGTACAGTGTGAATCCGTACCAGTTGGATAAGCTTCAGTAAGACTTCACTGGTAAATCCATTAAAAATGAAGAAGATCACTTTAATACGAATGTAAGTGAAATGATGGTCAAAGATGCCCATCATTCAAATCCATCAAAATGAAGTATCAAAAAGTATCACACAATTAATATTTATATGCTTTAATAATACGTGTTACTCTTTAGATACTGTACCTGGATGATACATTCTAACAATTAGAACACAAAAATCACAAATGGCTAATTTTGCAGATTTAAACAGGAATAAACGTTCAAATTTATTGGATCATCTATTGTTCTTCATTTTTTTGTAATTGAAGTATAAGAAATCATGTCAAAATATGCCACCATTTTGTTGCTGCCATGTGTATCATTATATATTTTTCTAGCACTGCTTAGGAATTACAAACCAGAGAAGATTGTTAAATAACAAAAAAAAATCAGAGATTAATACATAACAGTGAAATAAGTATCTATACTACTAAAAAACGAGGTCCGATTTTCTAGACGACATGGCCTGTAAACATAAAATCAATTAATTAAACTAAATGTATGCTAAGTTTGATAACATAGTGTAGATTGAAAATTTCATCGATCCAAACATCATTGATTTTTAATTAATAATTAACAAATTAATAAATGGTACAGATCGTTAATCCGATGTCGGTTTTATATTATGCTTTGAATATTCTCGGTTTTTAAAATCGTTCAATAATTTTCATATTATTGATGAAATTGTCTTTCTTTTTAAATTTAATTACAGATAAAAATTATATATTTTCATATCCTTATAAACTAATATTTAGCTTTGATCATTTAAATAGATTTTATTTTTATTTTTTAAAACCTAAGTCTAAAGGATTTGATGCTATTTGTTTTTGTAAATATCATTCAAGTAATTATGGTAAATTTCATATAGAAATTGGCAATCGACTTTAAACACTTTTTTCACAATTTGCATTGTTGATCTTGAGTATTTAAAACAGCAAATAGATGTATTCAAATCTTTTATCTATGAAGCCTAAAATGTGTTAAAACCTAAGGAGTATCTCCGTCTTGCATAGCCCTGTCTTTAGCTAATTTTGGCTTTCCTGTTTAGATCCTTTTGGTATTTTGTCCTCTCTCAGATTTTACATATTTCGGTTTATGGATTTCCAAATGTTTTGAGTTGATCTGCACTGAAGAGACATAAGTTGTCAAAATGTGGATATGCAGAAACTAAATTCACAGTAACTTCGGTATTTTGTTATTTATTACCACTGTGTCGATGCCACTGCTGTTGGACTGTTCGTAGTCCACGAGGGTATTCACCAACCCAGAAGCCAGTACTCCGGTGCTGGCCCGAAAACTGATTTTATTTGAAAACATGCAATATCTAAATTTAAGAAAATTTTGTTAAAAGCTAAGGAGTATCCCCCTCTTGCATAGCTCTGTCCTTAGCTAATTTTGGCTTTCTTGTTTAGATCCTATTGGTATTTTGATCTTTTTCAAATGTTACATATTTCGGTTTAAGGATTTCAAAATGTTTTTGATTGATTTCAAATGGTTCGGAATGTTATAGTCCACATTCGAATTTTTTGTGTCCGTCCAAATTTTAACATCACTTTGTATGTCGGTCATTCCGGTCACATTATAGCTTTGTGCCTTATCCACTACATTGGAATACTCTCTGCAGCCATAGAACCCGACCAAAGTTCTACCGTGATTTTCCAGGTATCCTCAAGGACCTCTAAATCAATTCACTGAATTGCATACATCGTTGACCATAAATTAAATTTGCTTGCTTCCGTTGCTTGATTGGGCGGTAAAACTAAGATTGACAGTATCCTTACAATAGATGAGCGGAAACTATTTATTTACAGTACATATTCTTATATATTTAGTTACAATCACATGTACCGTAGGTTTGAAGAAACTAAAATCACAGTAACTTCGGTATTTTGTTATTTATGACTGATTTGAAATGGTCCGGAATCTTATAGTCCACATTCGAATTTTTTGCGTCCGTCCAAATATTAACATCACTTTGTATGTCGGTAGTTCCTGCTACATTATAGCTTTATGCCTTATCCACTACATGGGGACACTCTCGGCAGCTCTTTGTTTGGAGTCACAGAACCCGACCAAAGTTCTACCGCGATGTTCCGGGTATCCTCTAGTGCCCTCTAAATCAATTCACTAAATTGTATACATCGTTGACCAAAAATTTGGTTTGCTTGCTTCCTTTGCTTGACCGGGCGGTAAAAATAAAATTGACAGTTTCCATACAATAGATTGATGGAAACTATTTATTTACAGTACATATTCTAATATATTTAGTTATAGATTACATGCACCGTATGTTTGCAGACAGACATAACCTCTCGTCAAAGTTAACTTTGGGAGCAGTCATGAAAACAGTCCAAGTTAACTTAAAGTTAACTTGGAGCAGTCATAGAATACTAACTGCTATTGCCAGTCATGAAACAATGCTTGCTCTAATCTTTCATAGAATTCTGATTCTGACTTATCGTAGAGTCCGGTAAATAGAGTCCTGGTCGCTCTTACCCGTCATAGAAACATGACTGCTCTGTTCGAGAGATACAATTAATTGATCAAGAAGTAAGTCAAGTAAAAGTAAATTTCATTCAAAGGCGGTAAAAGTAAACAATACGAGAACTGTAAATAATCTTTTTTAATAACATACAGTAGAGTTCAGACATAACCTCTCATCTAAGTTAATCTGAGGAGCAGCTATGAGAACCGTCCAAATATAACTTGAAGTTAACTTGGAGCAGTCATAGAATCTTGACTGCTCTCACCAGTCAAAGAGCCCGGATCGTTCTAACCTGTCATAGAATCCTGCTTGTTCTGACCTTTCATAAAGCCCTGACTGCTCTGACTAGTCTAGAGCCCTGGTCGCCCTAACCTGTCATGGAATCCTGACTGCTCTGTCCGAGAAGATTTAATTAATTGATCATGAAGTAAGTCAAGTAAATGTCATTCAAAGTCGGTAAAAGTAAAATAATACATGAACTGTAAATGCTCTAAATTCATTGACATAAGAGCAGTCTTGGCTCTATGACAGGTCACAGCAGTCAGGATTCTATGACAGGTTAGAGCGGTCAGAACTCTATGATCAGAAAAGGCCAGAGCAGCTAGGGCTCTACGATCAGAACAGGTCAGTACAGTCAGGGCTCTAGACCAATTCTAAAATTAAAATAGAGTAGTTTTTATGGCTGCTCTATGACTGGAATAAGTTATCCTGAAAAAGGCCTAAATTAACTTAGAGGAGCTTGCATGACTGGTTCATGTTAACTTGTTTAAGTGTTGTGATTGTCTTCTATTAGTCTTTTAGTCGGGGAATCGGATGACAGCGATTGTAAGAACACTTTGCCAGTAAAATTGATGTTTGTTTACTATCCCGCACCCATGAACGAGAGAAGATACGTGAATGTAGCGTTGCTCGACATTTTTAGGTTCATGGATTTCCAAATTTTTGATTTGATCTGCACTAATGATAAATAATTGTCGAAATGCATATATGTAGAACCTAAATTCACAGTAACTTACGTATTTTGTTATTAGTAATGAATGCCGCTTAAACCGATGCTAGGACTGGTCTAGGGATGTGAGCATAAATAAAAGCTTCATGATGACTTCAAGATGAAGAACAACAATCAAAGCGTTAACGTTGTTGCATTGCTTTGTTTTATCATGTTTTTGTAGACACTTTGTCTCATATGCAATTACTCCATATCCCTTCATTGCATTACTTGACGAGAGGTTATTTCTGCACCTTATCACATGACCTCGAAAAGATTTCACAACATTTGGATAAGCCTTGGGCACATTATTATTCTAAATGAGGTTAGGATATTCTATGATAAAGATGTAGAGCTATTAAATTATATTCTGCTGAAGTGAAATATCCAGGTAAATCTTGCAATTTGGTTGGTTACCTTGACAGGGGATATGAGACCGTATCCCCGTGGTAGGAAAATCACAATTTTTAAATACTTTTAATAGAAATAAAGGGCTACGCCGAGCGCAGCATGATACGACCGCAGCATGTCGTCCACTGAAATTTGAAAAAGTGTAATTTAAAGTGAGTATGGACATAGGAAAGAGCTTGACACAATAATTAGATGGACGCAATAAGGAGATTGACCAAGTAATTAGCTGGACACAAACTAGGGAAAATAAAAATTAGCCCTTATGACTCCTTATGATTCCTCTTTGACCCTCTATAGCTCAGAAACGGTAAGAGCTACGCCCAATCCATTGACATGATGCTGAAAGCTTACATCAAGAGGAATCAAAAGAAAAAAATCCCATCGAAATGCGATGAAAAATAAAAATTTAAGGTAATCTGTAAATTTACGATTTTGGCCTCATTCGGCCCCTCATAGCTCGGGAACCGCAAGAGCTACATCAAATCCGTTGAAATACTGCTGAAAGCTTTCATCAAGTAGAATCCAAAGACAAAAATCCCATCGAAATCCGACGAAAAATAAATTTTTTAGGTTATCTGTAAATTTACGATTTTGGCCCCCTTCGGCCCCTCATAGCTCGGAAACAGTAAGAGCTACGCCAAATCCGCTGACATATAACTGAAAGCTTACATAAAGAGGAATCAAAGAATAAAATCCCATCGAAATTCGATGAAAAATAAAAATTTTAGGTTATCT
>MJUU01022576.1:69617-90526 GCA_002080025.1 Modiolus philippinarum
TAATTGATATATTTAATAGATTTGCTTATTTGAGACCACTTAAGTAAAAAAAAAGAGTAGATATTCTAGCTGCTTTTAAATCGATATTGGATGAAAGTAAAGTTTTTCCTAAAATTTTTCGTACAGATCGTGGGAAAGAATTTATGAATAAACCTTTTAAAAAATTTTGTAAGAAAAGAAATATTGTTCACGTAGGAACTACCAGTAATTATAAGGCAGCGTTTGCTGCATCATTCATAGGAAAATTCAAGAATGTTTTATACAGATATTTTCATGCAAAATTAATCTACAGGTATATAGATAATCTACAGTTATTTGTTAATAATTATAACAATACATTACATTCTGCCTTGTATGGGCTTACGCCAAAACAGATCACTCCAGATACCGAAAAAAATTTTATTATTCGAGAATTAAGAACAAAATTGATAAAACAAAAAATCAAAGATAAAAAAATGAATGAAATTAAAGATAAAAAACAGAAAAAAAAACAAAAAAAGAAGAGATTTAAATTCAAAATAGGTGGTAAAGTTAGAATATCTTATTTGAAAAAACCTTTTTTACGTGGTTATCAACAAAAATGGTCTGATGAAATCTTTACTTTTTTTAAACGTTTCATTGAAGACAAAAGGTCTATTTATCACTTAAAAGATTGGAATGATGATGTAATAGAAGGATATTTAAGAAATAAAGAATTACAAAAAGTAGAAGCAGATGCAGATAATATTCGTCAGATTGAACAAATCTTCAAAAAGAGAACAAAAAATAAAAGAAAAGAAGTACTGGCCAGTTGGTTAGAGGAATACACAATACTAGATAATAAGCTTAGATTGGAATTAAGAGGGTATATGAATATATAAGTATAAACGTAGTAAAATAGACCATCAGATCAAATATCACGGATTTCCATGAAAATAAAAAATTTCCAAGAGGATCAAAGATAAAAAAAATCAACCCCTTTCGCATACAATTTTATGATAAATAGAAGTAAAACACATAATAAAAGATTATCTATATAGAACATCAAGTTATCTTGCGATTTAAGTTATAAAATATTCAAAATTTAAGGAAATAAAATTAAATATTTGAAAACTGTTCACGGATGTACAATAGAAGATTTTCAGAAATGCAAAGGAATGATACTTGCATAGCACCAAGTGCATGTAATTCGGAAAATATACAGAAATATACACTTAGTGGTTCATTAAGAGTGATCCAAGAATAGTAAGTATTTCAAAACATATATTCCTTGTGACGACGCAGTAAACTCAGAGAATGATATAGACGATAATTACATACAGACTATAATAGAAAAAATATTTTCCATATGTACAATTAGGTGGTGATCCAAGATTTCAACATCCTTTTACTTGCATTATAGCTGCCCCAACCGGTTGTGGAAAGACCATCTTTGTAGCAAAACTATTGGACAACGCCTCAGAAATGATCTTACCACCTCCTGAGCGTATAATATGGTGTTATAGGGAATGGCAACCACTTTATCGTACTTTACCAAATGTTCAATTTCGTTGTGGACTTCCAGATATCAACAAGTTAGATCTTGACGTTGTAAACTTGTAGACCTGTTTAAATAGTAACAAAATAAAAAAATATTTCTAAAATACAAACAGAAGCTGTTGGTCAAGTTCTTTTCAGCAGTTTAAAAAATATAAAAATTTGACCAGAAATGAATTTTAGAGAATGTTTTGAACAGTGACTGTTTTTGCTTGAAATGCACAAGGAAATATTGCTTTGCGAACTCACTCATGTCATATAGCTGTAGCTTGTTTAAAAAATTCAAGGGATATTTCACAAATTACTACTATAGGAAGGCAGATGTACCCAAAACAATCACTGACTACCAAACCTTATGGATATATAATAGTTGACTTGAAACAAAATACACCTGAACACTGCAGACTTCTGACATGTATATTTCCTGAAGAGAATCAATGGGTTTATCTCCCAAAAAGTCTATAAAAAGAATTCAAGCTTTGAAAATTAAAACTTTTGACTTCTGAAAAGCTATAAAAGGAACATTTGTTGATGATGTCAACTAAAACATTTAAAAAATCTGAAAGTAGAGGAATAAAAAATCATATCATTAAAGTGATTTTTAGACGTTTAGAGAGATTTCTGAGAGAGTTAATGACTTGTTCATGTAAATGATAGAGAAAGAAGGGAAACGGGGAATGTGTCAAAGAGACAACGACCAAAAGGGGAGTAATAACAACTCAAAGCCACCATAAGATCTTCAATGAACGGTGAGAAAACCCCACACCAAACGGCAGGTCGGAGTCGGCCCCTGAACAAAGAGCAATCAAGTCCAGCGGAATAAACATCATCCTAGACTCCTATAGACATAAAGTAAACTAACTAGAAAAAGGACAAGGCACACAAAGGCTTAATAAATTCCTGACCTAGGCGCAAACCTGCTGCGGCGGGGTTAAACTAGTTTTATTGGATCCAAACCTTTTTTTTTATTCAACTACCTTTTTATCTCCAAAAAAGTCTATAAAAAGAATTACAACTTTAAAAAAACAATTGACTGCTGAAAAGCTATAAAAAGGAACATTGTTTGATAATGTCAACGAAAAAAATTAAAAAAAGATATACAATATCTGACTATTTCTAAACCAAAAGTCTGTAAAATTATTCAAGCAGCGGATAAGGAATTAATTGACTCTTTGAGTGAATGGGCATTGAATCTGTTATATAACAAAAACGTTGCTTTAACAAAACGAGATAAAAAGAAACTAAGATACAATAAACACAAACACCAAGACTTGCAAAAAAGGCTACACCATTAAAAGAGAGAAAAAAGTATTACAGAAAGGAGGATTTTTACCAGTTTTTCTTGGTTCACTTGCTTCAACTTACCTTTGGCATCTAATGTTTTAGGCAAATAAAAACTATCAATCATTCCAAGAAGTTTTAACTAACAGATCCTAATTTTTTAAAATCTTTCACTGACCGTCAATACATGCCAATACAGCAATGCACCGATTAAGAGAAGACATGCATGGGGTTATAAATAATGAAAATTTGAACTCGGACAAAAAAGTGAAACTGTACGAGCAAATAATGCAACGCTACAGAACATACGATAGAAAATACAGAAATAAGTCACCTGTCAAAGTAAAACTAGAAGAAGAAAAATCACCCACAGAAGCTTGATAAGTGACGAGATGGTTTCGGACAAAAATGACTACATCGAAAACGAAATACTACAAAGCGTTCCAAAAACAATGAAGACAAAAGCCGAATTGATATTACAAAGAATAAAAGATAGAGATGATATGAATTGTAATGAACGTGGGTAATTCGTTTACAAAAATCAGGTTGTTGTAAGATTAAATATCACCGATTTAATAAATGATATGTTACATAAGCGTAAAAATTTCAATCCTACGTGTTGGCATGTGTTCAGTAATGCTATGAAGGAAAGAAATGTACCACTAGAAACAACGGCAGTAGAATACCGAAGGAACAAGGGAAGCGATGACTACAAAAATCGAAGTCCAAAGACATGGCAAAAACGGTAACAGATAAAAACAAAGACAAAACAAGGACGTGAGACAGCTACAATGCACGGAAATAAAAAGATAACATTAAGAACTAAGGCACTCATAGTGTGAACTCCCATGAAAACCGGGAGTGACATTAGGTGCTCCGGAAGGGTAAGCATGTCCTGCTCCGCTAGCGGCACCCGTCACACTATCAGTGAGTCAATCCAGGGTTGAGTCAAATCCGATTATGTCAAATCCGTGAAGACGTGAAATCTAGCTGAAAATGTCTGTTTTCATTTGGGACACAGACACGTCATATCTGTCAATGATTTCATGGTGACGGCCATAAAATTTCTGAAGGGATGAAAGTAACAAAGGCTGAACAAATCCCTGACTAAGCAGCTTTTAATAGGAAATAAAGACAGATTGAAATTTATGAATGGAAGTAAGAATACATTAAAAAAAAACAACAACAAGAGACTTACCCGGATGGATATCCTTATAAATAAAAATCTGATTCCCCCTACATATCTATAAATAGCGAAAAAAAAAATAGAAAACAAATAAAATGGAATCAAATGGATCCAATCAATAATGTCGTCAATACATCAATTTCATACTAAATGAAGTTAATAAAAAAGTAATCATAGTGATAACTAATAATTATACTTTAAAACTAAGTAAATCATTAGCAGTATATTTAGGATACGAAGAAAATGTGCTTTCAAATGGAATATTTCAAGGAACATTTGCATCAGATATTTCACAAAGCATGCATTCTTATCCCCGCACTTTCGAAGAAAGTTCGGGGATAATGTTATACCCTCCGTCTGTCCGTTCGTCACACTTTTCTTATGCTCAAACTCCTCCTACATTTTTGGATTTGGGGATACAATTTTGTTGTAGAATTGTTGCGTATAGTCTGTAGATGCGCAATAAGCTTCGGATTTTTGATATTGGTCTTGGTGCAAACAAGAGGCACCATGATGTCAATTTTAACAAAGACCCAAAGATGTGGATTAGACACATGTGGCATGTGACACAAACTCCTCCTACATTTTTGGATTTAGGGATCAAATCTTTATGCAGAATTGTTGCATATAGTCTATAGATTGCAATAAGCTTTTGGAATTTTGGTTCCGGTTCCAACTTTGGTAAATTTGCTGAAAACACATATTTTTTTTTAATTTTGGCATATTATCTTATATTCTGACAAGTGTTTGGTAAAAAACAAAATTCTGAAAACTTAGGATTCTGAAAGGCAGTTCCAATTTTGGTAAATTTCCTGAAAGTCTTAAAGACCACTTATTTTTTGGAATTCTACTTAGCAACCATATATCCTAG
Organism: Modiolus philippinarum; assembly: GCA_002080025.1. Taxonomy (NCBI): domain Eukaryota; kingdom Metazoa; phylum Mollusca; class Bivalvia; order Mytilida; family Modiolidae; genus Modiolus; species Modiolus philippinarum. Next base: position 74,471 of record MJUU01022576.1, read on the forward strand.
AATTCTTTTAGTAACAATAATGAGTATCAATAGATAGATTTAAAAAATAATGAAACAAAATATGCCCAGGGTGTATAACAACTGTATTCTGTGTCAAACAGGGAGTGCGGGGATAGCTGGCGTTTCCGAAAACATCTAGTTTATTTTTGTATTGTCCTTTGGTTGAACCCAGAATAGTTGGAGATGTATTGGTTCCTTTATTAAGAATAATTCCAATAGAAGGAAAAGATGGAGATCTAATCACAGAAGTGTTTGAACCAGTACAATATATTTCTTTGAACCAAAAACAGTTCGAACGTGTAGAAATGGAAATGTGAGATGATACAGGAAAACACATTCCTTTCGAATATGGAAAAGTTGTGATAACTTTACATTTTCGTTTACAGCGACCACTATATAACGTATAAATATGGGAACAATTGATTTACGAACTATATTGATTAGCATTCAAAATAGTTTTATCATATGTTAAATACAGAAATTCATATTGTTGTTCCAACAATAGAATATAATATCGAAACAATGATATTATTAACATACAGAATGGTTTTATCATACGTTAAATACAGAAATCAATATTGTTGTTCCAACAATAGATAATTAGTCTAAGACTATTACATAAATCAAGTTGGAAACGGTGCACCATATTTTGCTGGAGCAGAGACACAGCGGGGACACGGTTTAGGTAGTATATTCAAAGGCCTTCTCAAATCATCTGTTCCTCTGCTTAAAAAGGGCGCTAAAGCAATAGGAAAACATGCATTGAGTACAGAATTAAATATTACAAGGCAAAGCACTGAAAGAATCAACTAATCAAAACTTAAAACAAACAGGTTCAATATTTTACGAAAGGATACGGAGTAAATGAACAATAGACCATAACACATATGTTAAGAGAAGTAGGTTCAACATTTAAACAAAGACCTCCGGGGAATCGCCGAAAAAATACTATAAAACGAAAGCGATTGTCATCAAATCGTCGTATTTCTTCAAAAAGAAAAAAAGTAAAAGCTGATATTTTTGGAGATAGTGAATAATATTTCCCAAAAAGTAAAAAGCTATGTCTTTAATACAAGAAAAATCTTCCGAATGTATGCAGACAGAATTAAATTTATTTACTGTCCCTACTGCTGTTACGAACATCGAAGACGGTCGTTGGGTGGAATATCGTTCTAAATTTGCCTTAGATAATGCAAGTTTACAATTTGAAATATCTGGAAGTGGGGAAAACTACATTGATTTGAGTAATACATATCTTTATCTACAAGCTAGAATAATTGAAAAATGATGGTAAGGCGTTAGGTGCTGACCAAGAGGTCACTGAATGGTGTTTCGATTGCTTCAACAAATAATACCTACCCATATCGTGCATATCTGGAAAATTTAATAAGATATGGCATATCAGCAAAATCTACCCAACTTCAATCAGAACTTTGGTACAAGAATATTGCTATGAAAATGGATACAACAGGTGCCACTAACGTGGAATATACGAGAAGACAGGAAATAACTGCAACCAGTAAAATTATAGATATGCAGGGAAGGCTTCATCTAGACTTATTTTTTTCAGGAAAAACTCATTCTAAATGGTGTTGATATAACAATTAAGTAAACAAAAAGTAAAGACGTTTTTTCTTTGATGGGAGACACAGATGCTTATAAAGTTAAGATTAATGATGCAGTTTTGTTTGTACGTTCAGTAAAAGTAAGTGATTCTGTTAAACTAGCACACATAAAAACTTTAGAATTAGGTTATGCTATATATCCAATTACGCGATTTGATGTTAGGGCGTATACAGCACCTAAAGGAAATACATTCATGAAGAAGGAAGGCATCTTCAATGGACAATTACCTAAACGTATTTTTGTAGGTTTATTGGATAATGAAGCATTTGAAGAAAAAATTACAAATAATCCTTTTAATTTTCAACATTTCAATGTAAATCAATTTAAGTGAACATTGGCTGGAAATCAAATACCTGCAACACCTTTGCAGCCAAACTTTGATAGAGATAGATACATAAGAAGTTACATGGGACTTTTTTTCTGGTATTTGTAAAGTATATTACGACGAAGGTAATGCAATTTCACGCGACGAATACAAAAATTGATATACCGTATTTGGCTTTGACTTGACTCCAGACTTATGACACACAAATCAATTTCATCTCATGAAATATTGAGAACTAAATATGGAAATACATTTCGCTCAAGCGTTACCAAAGACAATTGTAGCTATTGTTTATGCTGAATTTGGCAATCTAATAGAAATAAATAAAAACAGACACGTTATTTTTATTGGAATTGATAATTAAAATAATGGATACTAGAAAAATAGAACGAATTCTAAAAGATTATTTAGGAACTACCTTCATAGGAGTTTTCCCTCGAAATAAACAACCTATCATATTGTCAAAACCATGTGCTTATGTGTGTAACAACGACAAAGACACAGAAAAGGGCGATCAATGGATTGCTATATATATTGATGATAACGGAAATGGGGAATACTTTCACAGTTATGGTATGAAACCTTATCTGAAATCGTTTATCTATTTTATGAATTCAAATTGTACAAAATGGATTTGGAATTCTACAAGGCTTCAAGGACTTATTTCAACAGTATGTGGACCATATTGTATATTCTATTTAATGCATCGCTCTGAAGGACTCAAAATGAATGAAATAATATTTCTTTTTACAAATAATTCATTTATTAATGACTCAATTGTTAGTGAATACGTGAAGAAACGTTTTTGAAACAGGCAATCACAATATTGAGTGCACACGTCCTTAAACTTTTGCACACGATTCTCTATCCTTTGCACACGACCCTCTACTTTTTGCACACGACACGTATGCAAAAGTGTCTTCTATCACGTCCGTGTCAAAAGTTTGATTTAAATCTAGCGCAAAATTGCTCATTATCTTGATGGACAAGCAAAGGTACGGATGTTCATTCTGTGATAAAAGCTATACCAGGAACTACAGATTGAAAAAGCATATAAAGAAAATTCATACAGAAAAGCCTATCATAACAGATTTTCCATTTTCAGTTCCTGAAAACAGTCCTGTACATTTCAAAATGGATATCATTACTGATTTTCCATCTTCAGTTCCAGAAAAAAGTCCTGTACATTTCAAAATGGATAAAAAGACAGACAATATGGATAATATGGATAATCAAAATGAAGAACCACCAGCAAAGAAACAACGAACGGTCATTTTCAAGATTGAAGAAGATAAGCATTACCAAGCTACTTTAAAAGGAATTTCCATACACGGTATTGCAGAAAAAGAATACATCCATTTATTTATGATGAACAAACCATTTATGGAATTAGTGAATGTACTTGATTTAAATTCAGTAAGACTGGTGTAGTTTGCATTTTACAGAAATTATATAGTTAAATTTATGAACAATCAATTGAATAAGTTGTTATCCTGTGAAAAAGATGTGATTTCAAATCAGATAGAACTGTGAAATACTTGGAAAATCTTAGGGAATATTTAATGGTGGGAGTTCAAACACCTTACAGATGTGTTGACATAAGAAAATTCTTGTTGATTCCTGATTCAGAAATTATTCATCCTACCAATACAGGACTGTGCTTGACTTTTGAGGAATACTTTTTATTTATGAAACTATTATTTGAATAAAAAAGAATCAATATAATAAAGTTATGAAGTTGTGTTTAAAAAAAAACTAAATAAAAAAAAAACTAAATGCAGCCAATGTTAAAAAATATTCCATAAATAAATATTTTTTAACATTAAGAGTCACAAGGCCCTAATGCAGAGTGAGGTTTTTTTATCTTAAAAGATTTAGAATTATATAAAAAGAAGAGTAACGAATGAAATAAGACAATATTTGTATATAGTTTTACATTAAAAAATAAAATAAATTTAATAATTAAAATGAATTTATAGAAAAAAATTGATTAAACAATAATTTTTAAAAATTCTAAACATTTTAAACAAATTTAATATATTTTTTACAAATAAAAGAAAACAAAATAAGAATATAAACTACACAACTTAAATACAAATAAATTAAATAAATAAAATAAGATAAAAAATATTTTTGCATCAAAAATAATTTGATTATTTATTATTTGTTATTATCTATTAATTATTTATTTTAAAAACTAGTTAACATAAAAAATTTTCACTAATTTAAATAATAAAAATAAAAATAAAACATACATAAAATAAAAAAAAATAAAATAAAATGTTATTTGAATAAAAAAAATTAAAATAATATCAAATCAGAATCGTCGTAACAATTGATCATTTCTTTGGTTCCCATAGCAACGGTAGCCATTTTGAAATTTTTTACTTGATTAAAGCTATTTTGTAAATTTTTAAATTTTCATCTCTTATAATTCAAAGTTTTAGACAATATTCCATTGCGCATGCGCAAATGACGATTTCATACTTTTCTATATTATACATATGAATGCCTTGATTGTAGATGTTCACACGATACATCTTAACTTTTTATCTCTTAAAATTCAAAAGTTACAGTCAGATATTTTTTTTTTCATTTTTACTATATTCTAACTATTTTCCATATATTTGTAAGAATGGACGATTTATCTTCCATCCTTAACGTTGCAAATGACGTAACAAAGCGTTGCTAAGTGGAAATCCCACATTCAGTGGACAACATTTGTTGAGGTAAGCAGTTGTCTTTATTACTGTGCGATATATAATGTAATATACACATATATGTGCTCTATAAGAAGCATTTTTCGGTGAAGTATTTGAAATAACGTGAAATGTAAACAAGCAAACTATGGAAAGCTGAATGAATGATAATGAACTATATGATTTAAGTTCAGATTATTCATTGAAAAACACAGTGCAAGCTGTTTATTCCAATATATAGTTATGAAGATGATTATGCAAGTTTGTAAAAACCTACGATTGTACCCGAAACTATGGAAAGACATGAGCACATCTGCAGGGAAAGCATAATTCATGGTATTATTGTGGTAAACATCTAGAATTTCAGTTTTTGTAAAAATTATGCAGAAAAGGCAGAGCGATTATTTGACGAAAAGCAAACAGTTGTTGAAATGTACTGATATAAATGGATTTGATACATGGAATGTGAAAACGGAACAGTATTTGTTGTGACAAAAGACCCCCCCCCCCAAATCATTACGGAATGTTCAATTCAAATCGTCAAAAGCTAATGGATAATGAAAAATGTGATATTTAGGTTCATTGATTTGTGAAGATGTTAGAATAATCATCTTTCATTACTTTCGGCTTAGAGAATGCATAATGTCAACAATAACTGCAAATTCGTTAAATTTTAAGTTGGATTTCGTAGAGTATGGATGTTTTCAAAAGCGGAAAGATTATTTTGACAAAATGTGATTTTGTGATTTGCTTCAAGTAAAAAGATATTCAAACATTATTAAAAATTAAGTTCGGGATCGGGATAAAAAAATATATTGAGATCGGGATCAGACACAAAGTAGCCAAACCCTAAAAAATTTTGATTGAGGTCGGGATCGCAATGCCATTCACTTTAAAAAAAATTACCCATAATAGCAAACAACGCCTATATATAAGCTTCTTATATATAGAAGGCTTTGCCTTCGTGCAGCCTTCATGTAGCGAAAACCTCCCCCACACAGCCCCAACACATCCCTCCACAGCGAGATTTTCCAAGAATGCAATGTTTTGATGACGTCACGACCGGAACTTCCCCAAAGTGTCATAGTATTTTTCGTTACACCTGACCACTCACTATATTGGAGAGGCTGATGGACACGTCCATTTGCAGACACACCTGCTTCATAGTGATAGTGATAATTAAGATATTCGCATTTTAAAAGTGTAATGTTAAGAGAAAAAAAACAATGGTCAAAAAACAGTCAACAACCTATTCATTTCACCAAACAAATTAAAAACATATTGAAAATGTCCAAAACACATTAACAGAAAAGGATTTGCCCCCACCCCCACCCCTATCTAAGTTTGGACAATCTTATTTCACATTTAGTATGATTGGCTATAATGGCTATGAAATAAACAAAAGGTATAATAATTCTTGAGGTTTTGCGTACAGAACATAGTGTCTCGCCTGCTCAATTCATTATCATTTTAATTTATTAAGACGTGGTTACTAAGTAGAATTTCAAAAATAACTTTGAGAGTATCAGGTATTTACCGAAATTGAAATCTATTTTTTTGTTGTTGAAATATTTGTTTTGACTAATTTTCATCCAAAAAGCATGGTGGCTAACACTATTTGTAAAAATTTCTTGTCTTTGAAATTTTCCGGAAAATTACCAAAATTGGAATCATTTTTTTTATCCTACCATTAAAAATATTTGTTAACAATTGGTACCACATTTTTTTATTATTAGTTTTCAAAATTTTTTCTCATATGAAAAAATGGCTAAAATATTTGATTGTATGTAAAATTTAAAAAAATTGTTAAATCTTGGACAGTTCATGGAATTTACCAAAGCAGGAGCCATTAAAAAATTACGAAAGCTTATTGCGCATCTACAAACTTTTTGCAGCAATTACACATAAATATTAAATGTTTTTGGACCTAGAGAGAAATTTAGCCGAATTCATTGAAGCGCCAAATATAGGCCAAATAACTAAATACCGAAGTTACTGAAGTGACGTAATTCTGGTATGGATGTTTGTTACCAATCAACATCTGTCTATGGCATGAAGGTGCTGAGATAAGGTGCAAACCAAATTTTTTGACTTTTTGACCGAAAAAACTAACTTATTACACCAACTAATGGCAAAAGATGGAAAATTGGAAGTATTTTTATATATATAAACTTGGGATTCAATAATAAAGTTGCACTGAATTTTGTGTCATTTTTTTTTTGAAATTGAAGATGATTTGCAAAATTAATTAAGTTGAAAAAACTCAAAATTCGGGCTAATCAAAGATTTACGACGACGGCGGAATCTTAGGTCGCTTGTCTCGTCTTCGCGACATTCGTTACAGACGAGACAAAACTATAAAAACTTATCATGGATAAAGATAAAGACTGCTGTTCCGTGCTTGCTATAAAAATGTCTAAAAATGATCAAACTTTAATCTCAACTAAAAAATGCACGGTCGCTCTTGCTATTTTTCGCAGACTTCAGTATAGGAGAATGGGGTCTTGAATTGTGCCGCTTTCTTCGAATGGTATAGTAGGATTGGGTCTTGTAAAAGAGGGGCTTCAAAAATTCTGTGATACTAGCTATTCAAGAAGTGGTGTAAATAGAATGTGGATATTAAAACCTTCTCCACATTTTATACTACCATTCCTCTGAAATCTCGGCTGAAAGATATAATTCATAGATGTTTCTCCCATAAGAATAGTGGACGAAGATATAATTACATTTTCATAGACAGAGAACAAGCATTCTTTGTGAAATACGACTCAGAAACACAGAAAAAACACACAGAGGAAGAAGTGATTAAGATGTGAGAGTTTCTGATCGACAATATATTTATCCAGTTTGGAGGACTTGTTTTTCAACAGACCATCGGAATCCCAGTAGGCACAAACGGTTCCCCTCGTTTAGCCGATCTCTTTCTCCACTCCTATGAGGCTGAATTAATTGAATTGTTTCTAAAAAAAAAAAAAAAAAAAAACTGGCCCAGTCCTTTAACTTTAGCTTCCGTTATATAGATGATATTTTATCACTAAACAACCCTCGCTTTGCTGATTTTCGTCATCTTATATATCCAAAAGAGCTTGAAATTAAGGTTGTATGACAAAAGCGATGACTTCACTTTCCTAGGGTCAACTTCCCTTCTCTTTGTAGCAATATTCCAAAAGCACCAGCATATGGAGTTTACATCTCACAACTGATTCGCTACTCAAGGGCTTGTGGTCGATACATTTACTTCCTTCATAGAGCTCAATTGCTTACAAATAGACTGCTTAAGCAAGGGGTGCGTTACCAAAAACTGAAAGACATCACTACAGAAGTTTAACGGTCTTGTGGGTTGCTACGGGATATCTGTTACCCAGATGACAACAGATCTTTCCCTTTTCAATTAAAGTTTGTTTTTCCTGTATCGGATTTTACCTTACTACCGGAGTTGACATTTTCAACACGGTGGTTGTCTTTTAAGAAGCAGCAGATGATTACTCTACCGATACACCTGATCTCACCAATGGTTTTTATTGGGTTCGTGTTGTTCATCTGTATATGTGTCTTCATTTTTCTTTTCTGTCTTGTACTCAAGTGGTGTCCTTGTTTCTTAGTGTTTCCGATGTTGCCGTTGTCCTTGGATTGTTCGTTCTTTTGATTGAGTAAGGTTCTACCTTACTTTACCTGAATAAAACTGTTTTCACTTTTAAATTTGTTGGAAACTTGAAAATATAAAATCCCTGGAAATCTATCAACTTCCATAAGCAAAGAAGTTGCGTGCACATTTACTAAATGTCCTGAAATTGGATACAATTTCTTAAATTGTGTAGATAACAACTCATTGAAAATTAAAACTTTAATTATTTAACTGAATTTTACAATAACATATCTTTTTTAAATGTGAGTTACTAACACAATGAGACTGAGTACCATACATGTTTATTCTACTCACCTCACCCATTAATTTATAAGTTTTATCTATCTCTTTATACCTAACAGTTCCTTCAAACAACGCATTACCAGGCTTTGTTTCTATAGTCAACTGATAATCAATGTATGATTTTATCCGTTCTCCGAAAGTTACGGTTCTGTTGATGACCTCATAATCACTACTTTTAAAAGTCAATACTTTGTCGGGTAAAATAAGCTCTGATGCAAACTTAATTTTATTCAAACTCAATGTTTCACATTGGAATGAGGAGTTCAATTGAATATTTAACTCGTACACTATCTGTTTTGCAGAACTTATTGCATTTTTGTCCTTAAGATCGAGAATTCTATGATTGGCACAAGAACACCAATGTGGAAGCATTTCAACGTCATCACATGTTCTATATTCGGGAATTTCTTGAAGCAGACTCATAGATCTGTTAATTTTTCTAACATGTTCCCTTTTTGATTTAAAATGAAGCACATCTATTAGAGTCGAATATATGTCGAATGGCGTAGTCAGTCTATTTCTATTTATTTCTAAATCCCGCTTTATGTGCGGATATTTTACGTCGAACCACTCCGGAAATATAAGAAACATAAACGGTAGGCGTTCTTCGAGTCTACCAATGAATGTTTCCCTTAATTTTCCAAAACCCATTCCGTGATCACTGAAGAAAAATAAAATAGTTTTGTTCAGTATGCCACCTTTATTTATATCCATAAAGAACTGTTCGTACAATCTGTCTGCCATTGCAGGACTCTCAAAATGATCATGTGTCAATCTTGATATAAAGGTAAAGGCAAAATATGGCTGAGATTTAAAGACGTTCATAAATTGCGTCAAATGATTTAGGATGAAAGAAGCTTCCGGCCGTGCATGTATGCAGTTATGATCAGCACTCCAAGATTGACTGTCTCTTTCCATTGCAGCACTTAGATGTCTATTGTAATAATCCGTAGATGGGCGCTCAAAACCAGCCTTCTGATAATCAAAAATGGCTATAGAAGGTGCATCTTCCGCATAAAATGTCCGATATCCCTCCTTAGAGAACTGATTCCATATAAAATTATAACGATCCATAGGTAAATCTTTCAATGTTTCATTCCATGGTAACTCCTCGATGTATTTCCCAGTTGTCATTGGTACAATATTCGGAAATGTATTGTCAGCCACCTTAGTATATCCTAAAAGTTCAATGGCAGCCATATTCTGGAGCAAATAATTTCTTGTCTCTTGCATAAATCGCTGCATATTTATTCGTGACACAGATTCTATGCCAAGCATCATGACGTTTAAATGTTCATCTCTATTCTTGAAATTGTTTTTGTATAATTCTTTACATCTTTTTTCTACTTCTATCTTTTTCTGCACTATTGTGAAGTAGTTCGTATAAATTGTTTCGTTTAAATTATCATAACACGAAACGCGTACAAATTCATCGTTACTACTCAAAGTTGCACTGTTGAAGAACGGTTGACTCTCATTTACATACCGGAAATAGTTATGAGAAGTTGGTTTATCTGTTGGCCGCCATATTGCTTCATGCTTGCAATATTTAATATCTTGAAACTCGTCCGAATAGCTAACTTCAGTTTTGTTGATAAATAATTTGTTTTCTGACTGATATACAATATCATGAGCAGTATTGCATTCCAATGATTCAGTTGGTTTAAGTAATTTTTTCACAGAAGCTGCAAATGGGTCCACTTTCGGAATTTTACAACCGGGTGTATAAACTAAAAAGGCTTCCTCTGATCTCGAAGTAAATGATATCAAAATTTTGCCGTTCTCGTGAATCATTATACTATATCCTACAAACATCAATATGACAGCAGAGACCAGAAACAGCAAAATTTTTGCCAGAAGTACCGGGAATCTGCAAGAATATACAAAAATAGATAGAGCAAGCTGTGTATATTTGTGTATATAATCGAATCATCATTTTTCATGAGTTATAGTCATGTTGTATGTTTGAATGTTCAGTTCAATTATCTCTTCTATTTCTTTTGGGAGGTGGGGATAAAAAAAGACATAATAGGTCGTTTAAATATTCCAGAACCTTGTTTCCGCTGATTTGTCTTAGGAACGTATGCATATACCTGTATATTGGTCGTTAAAAAGAACCTCACAGAAACTTGTACAAAAACAACCTCTTTTTTGTCATTTTCTTAAGACATTAACATAGTTCGGCCTAATAAGCCATATGCATTCCGATTACGTGGTTTACCTCAAGATGAATTTAATTCCCTTTATTCGTGTTGAAAAATAACATTTTTTTGTACGGATGTTTTTATCCGTTATGTGAATAATAAAGGATAAGTATGTTCTGCTGTCCTTGTGGCAGCTGTTACACATATTAGTGAGTTTAATTCAGATTAAGTCAAAACTGGTGCTAAAATGTGCGTTTCCATTTCGGTCACCAAAAAACAAATTCAAAATTTTCAATTCGACACACTGATCATTTGAACTATGACAAATTAATCTTCCGAAATATCTTTGCATTTTAATTTGAAAATCTAATAAACTTGCTTTTTAACTCAGACTACTGGTGTAAAACTTTAAGTAAACTCATTGTATAGTTTTCCCTATTGCGCGCGAGCAGCCACCTTCAGTTTGACACTGACCTAAAGATCACAATTTTGAATTTATAAGTTTTTCGTGAACTCTGAAGTAGGTCCCGAGGTTAAGTGTCATATTGGTGTTCCTGCTTGTAATTTGTTCTAAATCCTCAAGATAGGAAATACTTTGTATAAATATTTGCCTATTTTACCTTCTCTCTGGCCAAATAATGTTACGTTGCATGCTATCCAACTATTATGTAGCAACTCTGCAAAATAGACATAGTTTTAATATACGATTACTGATCTGCAAAATGTTCTACGAAACCAATTTCTAAGCTATTGACATCCATCGAAACAGCCGTAAAAGAGAGTCTTCAAAAATATTGTGATACTAGCTTTTCAAGGAGTGGTGCAAAAAAAACTGTAAAGATCTGCTTGATCTCTTAAAATCGAGATCAATCTCACAGTACAGTATTAAAACTTTTTTCTCCACACTTTTGTTCTACCAGTCCTCATGAAAAGATTTAATTCATAGATGTTTCTCCCATAAGAACGGCAAACGAAGATATAAGTACATTGTTATAGGCAAAGAACGAGTGTACGTTGAGAAATACGACTCAGAATCACAGAAAAAATATACATTTGAAGAAGTGATTAAAATATTAGAGTTTCTGATCGACAATATATTTGTCCAGTTTGGAGGACTATTTTTTCAACAGACTATCGGAATTCCAATGAACACAAAACGTGAATCTCTTTTAGCCGATACGTTTATCCACTCATTTTAGGCTGAACTCTTCGGACGGCTTCTTCAAAACAAAGATAAAACAACTGGCCCATTCCTTAAATTTCAGGGTCCGTTATATAGATGATATTTTTTTCACGTAACAACCCTCGCTTTGGTGATTTTCTTCATCTTATCTATCCAAAAAGACCTCGGAATTAAGAATACTACAGATAATTCAATATCGGCCTCGTTCCTTGACCTTCATCTTGAAATTGACAACAGATGTACCCTACAAACTAGGCTGTATGACAAACGGGATTACTTCCCTTTTACAATAGTTAACTTCCTATTTCTTTCCAAAAGCACCAGCATATGGAGTTAACATCTCCCAACTCATTCGCTACTTAAAGACCCGTGGTAAATATACATTTTTGTAGTGACTACCTTGATAGAGCTCGGTTTCTTACAAATAGGCTACAAAAGCAAGGGTATGTTACCCAAATTTCAGGTCATCACTACAGAAGTTTTACGGTCGACATCACAATATTGTGTATCGCTATGCGATATCTGTTATCCAGATGACAAGAGATCTTTCTCTTTGCCACTAAAGTTTGTTTTCCTCTACCGAATTTGACTTTACTACATGCTGAACTCGACATGACATGCATATGACATATGAAGCTATAATTGGTGTGACCATGAGCCGCCTTTAATGAAAGACTGTCCTTACCATCTATGTTCTTCGAAAAGTATATATGGAGTTGAGAATTTAATCGGTTTGCATGTGTCTAAATATAAATTAACGCAATTCGATTTATATAGTAATACGATTGCTAAAGCAACGTGAGCAAAAATGTTTATATACAAAGATTCGTAAACAATTCTTGATCAGATAAAATTGTTCAAATTACTATAACAGTCGGGCATATATATCAACAGAATGAAAGCTAAATGTCAAATTATGTAGGTACACATGTCCTAAATATATTAAAATCTACAAAATCAAACAGTTTCTTAAGTAATAAACTTTTGGGCCCTAAAGATATATTTAATTTTTTTGTAATTGGAATGGAATAAAAACCTTATGCAAAATGCAGATGGCAAATTAAGCAGCTATAGCTACATCTTGTGCAAAAATAAATTGAGATGTGAGAGGTATTTGTCTATAATAAACAATTATGGCTAACACGTTTACGCCTATCTGTACACTCTCTAAAGATTTAGAAAGGTAGACATCAGGGTATCCCAAGACACAACAGGACATGCTCCAGGTGCTCCAGTAACGAAGTCGAGGATGAAATACATTTCCTCTTCCATTGTGATGCACTAAATGACAAAAGACATAAATTACTATCTTCTAAAGAGGAAAATTGCACTAACTTTAAGACTTAGTTCAAAAAACAAATTAATATGGTTAATGAATGTTGGAAACAAAGAAATTTTGACTGAATAGTGCATATTATTAAAAGTTGTGAAAAACTTCATGATTTAAATGTTTAATTTATTTCGTTTATAATAAATTCAAATCTTTTTTCCTCATATATGTATCTTTAGAGCAATGGACATGTTCTGTTGGAGGTTGCACTCTTTCTGGTTTACATAAACCTAAGTTATTGCCAATGAAATAAAGTTCATACAAGTATATGAGAATTCCATATTGTGAAGAATCATTTAAATTTTGAGTAACATCACACACATTTTTTTGCAAATGACCATTTTGATTGAAATGTATTTCAATCTCTTTAACTACGATAAAGTTAGTTTATTAATCATTGTACTCTTAATCAAATTTGATTCAAACCATATGCACGCAGCGTATGTGCTAGGAAAATGACAAACATAATATTGAGTTATCCAAGAAGCACAGGCCCTTGGTGACTCTTGCATCTAATCAACTGCCTTGTACAGCACTTGTTTTTTTTTTTGCACTAGTCACGAGGTGGATTCCTCTTATTTTAGCTTGTCATTTCCCTGTTAAACTTTACTTAGTGGCCAATGCAAGATGAAAGGAAATTGAATGGTTAACATAGTGATAATAGATTGCTGTATGCATCAGCCCTTTGTGACTCTTGCATCTGATCAACTACTGTAAACAGTACTTGATTTCTTGCACTATGCACGAGATGGATTGTTTCACTATCATCCTATAAATTTAATAAAAAGAGGATGATAGAGAGGTGACATAGTGAAACAATCCACCTCGTGCATTGTGCAAGAAATCAAGTACTGTTTATAGTAGTTGATCAGATGCAAAAATATTATATATATGTAGGACTCAAATCTATGGCGGGTTCCAAATCTATGGTAGATTCCAAATCTATGGCATATCCTGACGTCAGCAATCCAAATCTATGGCAGATTTAGGCACTCCCAAATCTATGACAGATTTTCACACTCCCTAATCTATGGCAGATTTTCACACTCCCAAATCTATGGCAGATTTTCACACTCCAAAATCTATGGCAGATTTTCACAGTGGCAAATCTATGGCAGATTTGTCATCACAAGAAAACATATTTTCAAACCAAAAAGGACAACTAACCAATTTCCATCAACAACATAAACAGGTACGTAGCGATTTACTGTAAATTGAATTTATTCGGCCATTTCAACAACTTATGTGTCTCTAAATTGCAGATAAGATGAAAACATTTCAAATACTGAAAAATGAATAAAGTTGGTAGAAACAAATAGCAAATAGGTTCTGTATAATCTTAATAGCTAAATACTAATATTTGCACTATAATTTGCAAATTTACAATATTCCAGACATAGCAACTCTCAATATATTTTTTTCTTTCTTTGTGGTCAGCACCGAAGTACATGTTAAGACTAAATAGCCGAACAGACTAAGTTTCTATGTATCATGTGCGTTTTTGTCACATGTACATTCACTACATATCATTTCATTATTTTCTAAACTTGTTTGTATACATTATATGAAATCTTCTCCGATTATTTTATCTTTAGGGGACCCCAGAAAGATTGGGGTTATGCATGCCCTTGAAATGAAATACATCTGGGTTTGTGTTTGTCCTTCACCAACTTAAAACCTTCGCCAGTTGAGCTATTTTTATCCGTTTCGTCAATTTTTGGACTTCGACGTTTGAAAACAAATACGTACACCCTGTTGTGACGTTTGCAACGTCAATGATTCCCGTAAAACTCCCATGCATCTCCAGCATTTTGGAATGACAAAAACAACATAAAAACTAGAATTGGTGCCATCAGAAAAGATGGCCATCCCCGCACTCACCTATTTGACACAGAAAACAGTCGTTATTGACCCTTGGGGTATTTTCCTCAACATTTTTAAAATCAAATTATTGATAGTCACTACTTTTACTAAGAAAGTATACAAGGATATACGGTTGCTAGGTAGAATTTCCAAAAATGAGTGGTCTTTGAGACTTTCATGAAATTTACCAAATTTGGAATCAATTACTTTTGAAATTCCAATTGGTGAAAATGATTGCCCTAATCAAAACAAATCCTAACATATAAGTGGTCTTTGACACTTTCAGGAAATTTACCAAATTTGGAATCAATTATTTTGTAGATCCAATTGGTGAAAATGATTGCCCTAATATCAACAAATCCTAACAGTATGGTTGCTAGGTAAAATTCCAAAAAATAAGTGGTCTTTGACACTTTCAGGAAATTTACCAAACTTGGAATCAAATATTTTTGAAAATTCAATTGGTGAAAATGTTAGTCCTAATTGAACAAATTACTACGTGTATGGTTGCTAGGTAGAATTCCAAGAAATAAGTGGTCTTTGGGACTTTCAGGAAATTAACCAAAGTCGGAACCGGAATCAAAATTCTGAAACTTTATTGCACATCTGCAGACTATATGCAACAATTCTATCACAAAATTAAAACACTAAACCCAAAAATGAAGGAGGAGTTCCACCTAAAAGCTCACATATATAAAATAGACATCTTGGGCCTCTTGTTTGCACCAAGACCAATATCAAAAATCCGAAAGCTTATTGTGATCTGCAGCATATATGCAACAATTCTATAACAAAATTATAACACTAAATCCAAATATGTAGGAGGAGTTCTACTGACAAGCTCACATATATAAAACAGACATCTTGGGGCCTCTTGTTTGCACCAAGACCAATATCAAAAATCCGAAAGCTTATTGCGCATCTGCAGCATATATGCAACAATTCTATAACAAAATTA